>ML357999.1:0-30440 GCA_005239505.1 Nicotiana paniculata | reverse complement strand
CCCAACTGGCGATCTACACCGTCTACCATATAATGCCTCATAGGGAGCCATCTGAATGCTCGACTGATAACTATTATTCTAGGAAAACTCTGCTAACAACAAGAATTGATCCCAAGAACCTCCAAAATCAATAACACAAGCACGGAGCATATCCTCCAAGATCTGAATAGTGCGCTCGGACTGTCCGTCCGTCTGAGGATGAAATGTTGTGCTCAACTCAACTCGTGTACCCAACTCTCGCTGAACTACCCTCCAAAAGTGCGAGGTAAACTGCGTACCTCGATCAGAAATAATAGACACGGGCACACCGTGAAGGCGAACAATCTCTCGAATATATATCTCTGCCAACCGCTCCGAAGTATAAGTACTTGCCACTAGAATGAAATGTGCTGATTTAGTCAGCCTATCCACAATAACCCAAACGGCGTCGAACTTCCTCTGAGTCTGTGGGAGTCCAACAACGAAGTCCATAGTGATACGCTCCCACTTCCACTCAGGAATCTCTATCTGTTGAAGTAAACCACCGGGTTTTTGATGCTCATATTTCACCTTTTGGAAATTCAAACAACGAGCCACATAAGCAACAATATCATTTTTCATCCTTCTCCACCAATAGTGTTGTCGCAAGTCCTGGTACATCTTGGCAGCACCCGGGTGAATAGAATACTTAAAACTGTGAGCCTCCTCAAGGATCAACTCACGAAGTCCATCAACATTAGGTACACATATACGACCATGCATCCTCAAAACACTGTCATCTCCAATTGTAACCTTCTTGTAACCACCATGTCGAACGGTGTCCCTAAGGACCATCAAGTGCGGGTCATCATCCTGCCAATCTCAGATACGCTCGAATAAGGAAGACTGAGCAACTTGTAACGACTCGGTCGGTCGTTACATAGAATCTGCATTTATATTTACTGTTACTGCCTCGTCATAGCTTGGTTAAACTGTTTTGATATGTTAGAGTTGGTAGGCTCGGAATCAGAATAATTATAATGAGAATCTAGTCACTTAGTCTTTAAAAATAGCCTTAGAGTTGGAAAAGTCAACTGAGAGTTGACTTACTGGTAAACGACCTCGGAATGCAGATTTTAAGGCTCGGATGGCTTCGTTCGGTGGACTTAGGAGTGTGTTCAAAATATTTTTGTGATGTCCGATGTAGAATTAGTCTTGAATTGGCGAAAGTTAGTTTTTGGTGATTTTCGGTCGGCAGTGGAAATTAGGCTATCAGAGTCGGAATGGAATTCTGACAGCTGGAACAGATTCGTATGTCATTTTGGATATGTCTGCAAAATTTTAGGTCAATCGAAGTTGTTTTGGATAGTTTCGGTGTAGTTGGATGAATTTAGAAATTTCAAAGTTCTTAGGTTTGAATTCGATATGATTTTGGTGTTTTGATGTTGTTTTTGGTGTTTCGAAGGCTCGACTAAGTTTGAATGATGTTATGGGATATGTTGGTAGGTTTGGTTGAGGTCCCGGGGGCCTCGGGTGCATTTCGGATGCTCAAACGGGCATTTTTTGGCTTAAGAATAATGCTGGTTTCTAGTTTTTGTGCAGCAGAAAATCATTCTCTGCGATCGCGTAGGAAGAACCATGATCGCGGAGTGCAATTTGAGGGGAGCAGGAATTTACTCACTGTGATCGCATAAGTGTGTCCGCGATCACAGAGGTTGGGCGGCTTAGGCAGTGCAATCGTGTGGGAGCTCATGCAATCGCGTAGTGTTAGAGAGGCGTGTGTGGGGGCTGGTCATCTGTGCTTCGCGATCGCGTACGTTGAGGTCATAAATGCTAGGCTTCACGCCGAAAGTGCTGAGACCCGAGTGGTCGTATATTACTGTCTCATTTTGTGATTATTTGATTTCATATACTCAGTCCTGTTATAGCATATGACTTCATATCTCAGTCTCAGTATTGTTAATTATATACATACTTATCATTGTTTCGGGCTGATGGAGGCATCTGTGATCCATGTGAGTGAGATTGAAGAGTAATGACTGAGTGAGGCCGAGAGCCTTTTAGCTTGGAGTCGATTATGAGAACGGACTGCACACCGCAGCGATATTTAAAGCATGCCTTTGTTGGCTTGATACGGTGCTTGGGACACTAGGGGCCCTCCAGAGTCTTTACACCCCCAGTGAGCGCATTGATGATGAGGGATGGATCTTCCCTTGACATGGATCTTGTCCGAAGTGGATGTTATGTGAGGTATGGATCTTCCCTGGACATGGATATTGTCCAAGTGTAGTATTCCGGAGATAGACTTTCTCCGTGGGGCTGGATTGGCTTTTTTCCTCAGTACGGACTGACTACGGTCACTAATGATTATGTACATTTCGGGATGGACTTTTCCCTGGGCCTGAGAGCCATATACGGTACTGAGTGGACTGTTGTGTGAGGGTTGTGAGAACTATGTGCATATACACTTTGGTTTCATACATATATTTTATGATGGCATGTAGAATATACTGGCATACTTGCCATATTTACTCATTCTGATAAAATGTTAGCATGTCTAATTTATGTATATTGCTTATTGTAATTTTTGAGGTTTTTTCCGTCACTACCTCTCAGCCTATAGTTTGGGTTCGTTACTTCTGAGTTAGTGTACTCACGTTACCCCCTGCACCTTGTGTGCAGATTCAGGTATACCGGGACCTGGTAGTAGATATTGAGCAGCTGTCAGAATTTCCATTGGAGTTGTCGAGGTAGCAGCTGGCGATCGCGACCTCGTCTTCTCTTCCTTATTCCACCTGTTGCAGTTATTTTGAGACTATGTTGTCTATTTCTTCATTCTTTATTTTATTTTATTTTTATATAGTAGCTCATGACTGAGTGACACCGGATCCAGGGTTGGAGGTTTTAAATTTTTGTTTTTCAAATATTGTTTTTAAACTTCAGACTCTTAGTATTATCAATAAATTCGTTTACAAATCGCATTTTTACTGTATTGAATTTATCTTAGATAAAAAGGGCGGCTTGCCTGGTTCCACGACAGGCGCCATTGCGACTCCGAAATTGGGTCGTGACAAGATGGTATCATAGAGCTAGGTTAAATAGGTATCACCAGTCATGAGTAGGTTTAGTAGAGTCTTGCGTATCTGTGACGTCTGTACTTATCTTCGAGAGGCTGCAGTACCTTTAGGAAAAATCTCACATTCTCGAACTCTTGTAGTGCAAATCCATTAATTCAACCTGAAGCGTTATTCTTTGAACTCCTTTCATGTATTCGAACGCGCACGTGAGCGCTCGGTATCAGCTGTGCATCGATGGCTTGTGACTTCCATGGATGAGATGTGATTTTAGCATGTTGATAATGGGACAGTCTGGGGGACTTGAGGCTGGATTCCGTCTGTGGATTGAGTGCTGAGATTTCATTGTGTGAGTACATGTATTTGGGGACTTATATGTCCGTTGAGTGTTTGACTCCTGTCTGGAGTTGTCATATGGCCTCGAGTCGTGAGTGTATGGGAAGACCTCTTATGTTGTTTTGTAGCAAGTTCTCTTTTACCAGTAATTGATACATGTTGCAATTTGAGTTTAGATCACTTGTGGGAGTTGGCACGGCTATTGCAATGGTGAATGCGAGGTTGGAGAAGATTTGGGATGTTTAATGGTTTGAGTTATGTATGAGCTTATGAAGGATTTAGTTGAATCCCACTGCGGTATTGTGGCAGTGATAGCGTATAGGCATTTAGAGTTATTGCTTGTTTTGATCTATGGTTTTGAGCCAAGTGTGGGAGTCTGCTAATGATTAGTTGGTTGCCCGACTATGGGCTGTATTGGCTTCAGTTTGGGGTATACTGGTGAATCAGTTATGACCTGCAGAGGTGGAGTCTGATAAGACTCGGTAATGGAAATTTTTGTATACCGGTGTAATGTACTTTATTGGTAGATGGGTTTTATCGAATGATTGAGTTGTAACTGTAAATGGTGTAGTGTGTGCGGAGTAGGAATTTTCTTGGTTGCTTCAAAGTGTGGGTTACTTCCTAGGATGTTGGTGTGCAAATGGGGTCAGGTCGTTGGATCTGTTTGATCAGTTTAATTGAGATTTGTGTAGAGTGAATGAATCTCGAGAACGGTTCTGATGGATTCAAGGTTTATATATAACAGTTGGAAATCTTCAACATGTGTAATTGGCTAGAACTGAGATTTATGTTGGAGGCTGTCAAGACTTGTGGCATTTCTACATTATCATGTATTCTTCATATCATTATCAGGAAGGTGAAGGTAATGGCGTTAGATTCGCAGGAAGTCTCTTCGGGGTAAGTATTTTGAATGAGGTGCTTCTAGGGATATTCGAGAGAGTATTCAGCGGCCTATGAGCTTTAGACTATATGGTCTTATGCTTGGGTCTCGTGTGGTGAATCTAGGTTGAGAATTGCAGTATTATGACAAGGAGAATTATCAATTCGAGGGTAAAGTCAGAAGGAACTTGGATAAGCAGGACAGCTTTGTAGTGGGTCGGATCGGCATGGTAAGGGATATGATTAGTTCTTTGGGTGCTTATGAGGTAATGAGTTTTCTACATGTTTTTCCTAGCAATGATCTTGGGTGTTGGTGACCTGCGCACCGTGGTTGAGTTAGAAGGATTCAGTTCTGACGGTTTGGTGTTGTACAAATGGGATTCGAATAGTTCCTGATGGTTTCTACCACGGTTAGAGATGTGTATTTTCTACTGGTGTGAGGAGCATGAGAGGCATAGTGATTTTGCTTCTAGATGGTATCAAATGTAAGTTCTTGGCTAGTTGGGTACGTAGTTACTTGTGGCTCGAAAGGGGCGATGAAATTTCTATATTTATCATAGGATGGTATGGTGTATGCGGTACATTGTGTAGAGTCGAGATTTGCATGTGCGAGTTCTCGGTTCAGTTCTGGAAGGAAGGTCAAAATTCTTAGGCAGCATTGGCAGTTTCAGATGACTAAGTAAATGATATATATTGGTGGCTTGAAGTATTTCATGTGGACCAGCATTTCGATGGGGTCACTCATTGTAGCGGAGTTATGTGGAGGTATGATCCTCGGTGTCAGATTCGTGTGTTTTGGTTTTACGATGTGTGGCAGGCTCTTAGCATGGTGTTGTGATGGTAATTGTTAATGGAGGAATAGTCCTCTCATGTGAATCTCTTCTATGATTTGAATTCGCGGGATATTACTATTGAGTGCACGAGTTGCACAGGTTATGGCTTTGGGTTGTATTGATGTGTCATGTCATCAAAGTGTTAGAGCGAGGCATTGCTTGCTAAGAGGATATGTACTAGTATTGGGTTGTTTTCAACGGCTATTGTGATTAGGAGTTGTCGCTAAGGGTGTTTGAGTCATGCGATATATTATGTGACTACACCTTGGGTTACGAATAGGGCTTGATATAGCGTGTTCAGACTTATTCAGTTTGTAGTTGTGAAATTTTGATCTTGTAAATTATTTCAGAAGTGGAAAATTGATTCTAAGGTTTTTGGGTCAGGTTGGATTTCGAAATTTCGGCTGGGTTGTGCAATTAGAACTATATGGGATAGGGTGACGTGGGATCACCCGGGGTATGTGCATGGTAAGGTTATTCGGCGGTTTGATGGCTTTTGGAATAACTCTTGGCACGTTCGAGGACGAACATTTGTTTAAGAAGGGGAGAATGTAATGACCCGGTCGGTCGTTACGTAGAATCTGCATTTATATTTACTGTTATTGCCTCGTCATTGCTTGGTTAAACTGTTCTTGATGTGTTAGAGTTGGTAGGCTCGGAATCGGAATAATTATAATGAGAATTTAGTCACTTAGTCTTTAAAAATAGCCTTAGAGTTGGAAAAGTCAACTGAGAGTTGACTTATTGGTAAACAACCTCGGAATGCGGATTTTATGGCTCGGATGGCTTCGTTAGGTGATTTGGGACTTAGGAGTGTGTTCAGAATATTTTTGTGATGTCCGGTGTAGAATTAGGCTTGAATTGGCAAAAGTTAGTTTTTGGTAATTTCCGATCGGCAGTGGAAATTAGGTTATCAGGGTCGGAATGGAATTTCGATAGTTGGAACAGGTTCGTAATGTCATTTTGGATATGTCTGCAAAATTTCAGGTCAATCGGAGTTGTTTTGAATAGTTTCAACGTCGGTGGTGGATTTTAGAAATTTCAAAGTTCTTAGGCTTGAATTCGATGTGATTTTGGTGTTTTGATATTGTTTTTGGTGTTTCGAAGGCTCGACTAAGTTTGAATGATGTTATGGTATATGTTGGTAGGTTTGGTTGAGGTTCCGGGGGCCTCGGGTGCATTTCGGATGCTCAAACGGGCATTTTTAGACTTAGGAATAATGCTGGTTTCTGGTTTTTGTGCAGCAGAAAATCATTCTCTGCGATCACGTAGGAAGAACCGCGATCGCGTAGTGCAATTTGAGGGGAGCAGGAATTTACTCTCTACGATCGCATAAGTGTGTCCGCGATCGCAGAGTTTGGGCAGCTTAAGCAGTGCGATCGCGTGGGAGCTCATGCAATCGCGTAGTGTTAGAGAGGCGCGTGTGGGGGCTGGTCATGTGTGGTTCGCGATCGCGTAGGCAGATTTGCGATCGCATACGTTGAGGTCATAAGGAACTGCGATCGCGTGGCATATGTTGCGATCGCAGAAGGTATATTTGGGGAAACTGAGGATTAGTGCTTTGCGATCGCGATGTGGGTCCCGCGATCGTGATGAATAAATACCTGGGCAGTATTTAAATAAACCCTTCGCGACTAATACCTATTTTAACACCATTTTTGAACGGGAAAAGAGCTTGGAGGCGATTTTGAAGAGGGTAAATCAGTGTTCTTCGTTGAGGTAAGTATTTTGGACCCTAAAACTCGATTATATGTGATTAAGGATCAAATATCAGTGTTTAATTCATGAAAATCAGTAGAAAAAGATGGAGTTAGGGCTTTAGATTATGAGACCTTTAGGGGTCGATTTGAGGGGTCAAACGAACTCCGATTTTAGAGTTCTTTATATGTACGGACTCGTGAGATGATGAAGAACATTTTGGTATAAAAATTGTCGAGTTACGAGACGCGGGCCCGGGGGTCGGGTTTTGGCTAATTTCGGGTTTGAGCTAAATTTGGTACTTTTCAATTGGAATTCATTCCTTAAGCATAAATTGATGATAAAAATCTGAACTTGGTAGATTTGGAGCACTCAGAGGCCGAATTTAGAGGCAAAGTCACTGTGGAATAGTATTTTAGCCGGTTTTGAGGTAAGTAACATTTCCAAACTTGGTTCTGAGGGTTCGAAATCCCGAGCTAAATGATTTATGACTATAATCAAGGTGACACACATGCCAAGTGACGGGCGTGCGGGCGTGCACCGAGGATTTGTGTCCTGGCTTATCCCATGGCACTGCTTAGTTATTATTCCCTAATGATATTTGTGCTTCTGTTAATGTGGTAATTGTGAACTTGTTAGAAATCATGTTAAGTATAAATGCTACGCTTCACGCCGAAAGTGATGAGACCCAAGTGGTTGTTTATTATTGTCTCATTTTGTGATTATTTGATTTCATATACTCAGTCCTGTTATAACATATCACTTCATATCTCAGTCTCGGTATTGTTAATTATATGCATACTTATCATTGTTTCAGGTTGATAGAGGCATCTGTGATCCATGTGAGTGAGACTGAAGAGTAATGACTGAGTGAGGCCGAGAGCCTGTTATCGAGACAATTATGAGAATAGACTGCACACCGTAGCGATATTTAAATCATGCCTTCGTTGGCTTGATATGGCGCTTGGGCCACTAGGGCCCCTCCGGAGTCTTTACACCCCCAGTGAGCGCATTGATGATGAGGGATGGATCTTCCCTTGACATGGATCTTGTCCGAAGTGGATGTTATGTGATGGATGGATCTTCCCTGGACATGGATATTGTCCGAGTGTTGTATTCCGGAGATGGAATTTCTCCGTGGGGCTGGATTGGCTTTTTTCCTCAGTACGGTCTGACTACGGTCACCAATGATTATGTATATTTCGGGATGGGACTTTTCCCTGGGCCTAAGAGCCAGATACGGTACTGAGTGGACTGATGTGTGAGGGTTGTGAGCACTATGTGCATATCCACATTGGTTTCATACATATATTTTATGATGGCATGTCGAGTATACTGGCATACTTGGCATATTTACTCATTCTAATAAACTGTTAGCATGTCTAATTTCTGTATATTGCTTATTGTAATTTCTGAGGTTTTGTCCGTCACTACCTCTTAGCCCATAGTTTGGGTTCGTTACTTCTGAGTTGGTGTACTCACGTTACCCCCTGCACCTTGTGTGCAGATCCAGGTACAACGGGACCTGGTAGTGGATATTGAGCAGCTGTCAGAATTTCCATTAGAGTTGTCGAGGTAGAAGCTGGCGATTGCGACCTCGTCTTCTCTTCCTTATTCCACATGTTGAACTTATTTTGAGACTATGTTGTCTATTTCTTCATTCTTTTTTTTTATATAGCAGCTCATGACTGAGTGACACCGGATCCAGGGTTGGAGGTTTTAAATTTTTGTTTTTCAAATATTGTTTTTAAACTTCAGACTCTTAATATTATCAATAAATTCGTTTAAAAATCACATTTTTACTGGAAATTGAATTTAGCTTAGATAAAAAGGGTGGCTTGCCTGGTTCCACGACAGGTGCCATCACGACTCTGAAATCGGGTCGTGACACAACTGTACAAGCTAGAACATGGCTGGGCGAAATGTCTAACCTCATGAACTGATTAGCCAACGTCTGAATATCTAAAGCTAACGGTCTCTCACCAACTAGAATAAATGCAAGGCTGCCCATACTTACTGTCTTCCTACTCAATGCATCGGCCACCACATTGGCCTTTCCTGGATGATACAATATAGTGACGTCATAATCTTTCAATAACTCTAGCCATCTCCTCTGTCTCAAATTAAGATCCTTTTGCTTGAACAAGTACTGGAGGCTACGATGATCGGTGTAAACCTCACATGGCATGCCATAAAGATAGTGCCTCCATATTTTCAATGCGTGAACAATGGCGGCCAACTCCAAGTCATGAACAGGATAATTCTTCTCATGAACTTTCAACTGTCGAGATGCATATGCAATCACCCTGCCATCCTGAATCAATACTTCTCCAAGCCCAACACGGGAAGCATCACAAAATACTGTAAAGGATCCTAAACCTGATGGTAACACCAACACCGGTGCTGAAGACGATGTTGTCTTGATCTTCTGAAAGCTCGCCTTACACTCACCTGACCATTTAAATGGGGCACCCTTCTAAGTCAATCTCGTCATCGAGGCTGCTATAGACGAGAACCTCTCCACAAAACGACGGTAGTATCCCACCAAACCCAAGAAGCTTCTGATTTCCGTGGCTGAAATGGGTCTAGGCCAGTTATTGACTACCTCTATCTTCTTATGATCTATCTGAATACCCACTGCTGATACGATGTGACCCAAAAAATCTACTGAATCTAACCAGAATTCACACTTTGAAAATTTTGCATACAACTGATTATCCCTCAGAGTCTGGAGTGTTATCCGATGCTTTGTGGAGACTGGACAGGTTTATCAAGCTTTTCCCTATTCACTTCAGTCGTGCTACTTTAGAGGATCCTCAGGAATATCAGAACAGCTGTCATGAGTTTATTCGTAATATGGATATTTTGGAGAACAATGGGGTCGACTTCGCCGCGTTTCAGATGAGTGGTTCCGCCAAGAAATGGTGGAGGGATTATTTGTTGAGTAGACCAGCTGGGTCACCTGCTCTGACTTGGGATCAATTTTCTCACATGCTCTGACTTGCCTCCACCTCTAGCATTCTGACCTCTACTTCTGGCTACCTGATCCCTACCCCTAGCTGGCTGGACAAGTGGTGCTGCAACTGGTGCCGGAACTATAGCACGAGAATTCTGGTACTGAGAATTATCCGACGCATGAGGGAAATACCTAGCAACGTGCCTTGGGTCACCACAAGTATAACAAGACCTAAGTTGTCGAGACTGCTGGCCGACAAATTGACCCTGTCGACCTGGATACCCCCCTGAAAGCTCTGGAGAGGAGGTGCATCAATAGGGGTTGGTTGATCTAAATAATAAAATTGAGAGCCACGACCACCTGGGCCCCCTGGGACGTTTGAAGTGTTGAATTAAATGGCCTGGAAGGATGGCCTCTACCCTGAGTACTCCTACCTCTAGATGAGGCACCACTGAATCCACCGGAATGGCGAGGTCTCTTGTCTGACCCCTGACTTGCCATCCCAAGAACCGACTCAACTCTCCTGGCCACATTGGCCACGTCCTGAAAGGAAATTTCAGCCCCCATCTCTTTGGCCATATGCAACCTGATGGGCTGAGAAAGGCCCTCAATAAATTTCCTAACTCTCTCTCTCTCTCTCTTTCTCTCTCTCTCTCTCTCTCTCTCTCTCTCTGTGAGTAACAAAAGAATAGCATGACGAGCCAAATCCACAAAGCTGTTCTCATACTGGGTAACTGTCATGTCGCCCTGCTGAAGACGCTTGAACTAACGACGTTTCTCTTCTCTAGTAGTGATAGGCAAAAATTTCTCCAAAAAGAGGTGAGAAAATTGATCCCAAGTCAGAGCAGGTGACCCAGCTAGTCTACTCAACAAATAATCCCTCCACCATTTCTTGGCGGAACCAGTCATCTGAAACGCGGCGAAGTCGACCCCATTGTTCTCCAAAATATCCATATTACGAATAACCTCATGACAGATGTTCAGATATTCCTGAGGATCCTCTGAAGTAGCACGACTGAAGTGAATAGGGAAAAGCTTGATAAACCTGTCCAGTCTCACAAAGCATCGGAAGTCATAGCTGCCCCATCAGCAATCGGGGCTGCAGCAACTGTCTGAACTACCCCAATTGGGTTGGCTGCTGGGGCCTGGACCTGAGGAGTAGTCTGATCAGGCGTGTGGGTAGCAGAAGTCTAGACCCCTCCTCCATCCTGAGAGATGGCTACTGCAACAAGGAGTGCGCCAGTTTGGTCTACACTCTCCATAAGGCCCACTAATCGGACTAAAGCATCCTGAAGCACCGGGGTAGCAATGAACCCCTCTGTGACCTAAGTTGGTCCAGCTGGAACAGTCTGAGCTGGAGCCCCCTCATCAATCTCAACCTAGGGCTGCAGTATGAGCAACGAGTTGATTCCTGCCCCTGCCTCGGCCTCTGCCCCTAATAGGAGTTGTTGCTGCTACTAGAGGACCGAATTGTTGGTCAGTGGAAGAGGAAGAACGTGTTCTCTCCATCTGCGAGAGAATAGAAGAGTTCAATCAGTAATTTTTTTTTGAGATATCAAGAATCGCACGACAGAGTAGAAATAAAATGAGTTTGTTCCTTACTTCATAGTCTCTGAGAGATAAGTACAAACGTCTCCGTAACGATCCCTCGGACTCTATTAAACTTGTTCGTGAATTGTGATACCTAGGCAACCTAGAGCTCTGATACCAACTCGTCACAACCTAAATTCCCAACCCATGGGATCGTAATGGTGCCTAACACCATACTTGTTAGGCAAGCAAATGTTAGAAATTCAACTAACCGTTTCCTTCACAAAAAATTACTTCACCAAAATAAACAATTTAAAGTAAATCCAAAACTACTACTGTCCAAAAATAATACCAGAATAATATTCGAAATAGCACTAACGAGCCACGAACTAATACTGTCTACACAACTACCCAGAGTCTGGTGTCATAATCCACGAACTACTAAGGAGTACTACAAATAATTGGGCTGAAAGAAATATGTCTCTGTTTTGAACGAAATAAAACAGCAATCTAAATAGATAAGGGAAAACTCTAGGAATCTGCGAACGCCAGCAGATCTACCCCATGTCTCCACGTAAAAACTCAACTATGCTCAAAGAACCAGCTCTGACCGGTACGTGGATCTGCACAAGAAGTGCAGAGTGTAGTATCAGTACAACCGACTCCATGTACTGAGTAAGTGCCGATCCTAACCTCGGCGAAGTAGTGACGAGGCTAGGACATGACACCACATAAAACCTGGACATGTATAAACATACTAGCAGCAATAATAGCAATTAAAGAGTTAACATTATATCCAATAATGGGAAGGGATCATGTTATGGGGAATTTAACATAAGGAGTGAGAAAAACAACAAGACAACAATGAACAGTAATTAACAATAATTTAAAGCAACAAGAATAGAAAAAGAACTCGCACGGCACCACCCTTCGTGCTTATACTCTCATCCTTCCCATATCATAAATAAGCATACACGGCATCATCCTTCGTGCTTTTACTCTCACAATGTATTTCATTCAGGCACGGCATCACCCTTCGTGCTTTTACTCTAACAATGTATTTCATTCAGGCATGGCATCACCCTCTGTGCTTTACACTCTTCCTCGCAATAGAATATATTTGGATCATGCATGATATCACCCTTCGTGCTTTACACTCCTCCTTACCAATCACATAATCATTAACAACATACAAAGAGGAATTTCGCAGGAAATCGATATTTCATCATAGTTTCTATTTTCATTTATCATTTCAATCTCAATTCAATATTATCCATCATGGTGGAACCGGGTACCAAACTTCCAACATTTCAACAACAACGATAATCACAAGTAATAGGCTTTACAACTACCAAAATAACAAGAATTTACTTTCACTCGCATGTTATGAACTGACCACAACGTATAGGTACTCTTTACCTCGCCTATACATTGGATTTAGCAACAAAACAGGTAACAAGTAGTCACACAATACCTATTCCCTCAAGCTAAGGTTAGACACAAACTTACCTCGAATTCACCGGCCACTCACTGCTCAAGCACTGATTTTCCTTTAGAATTGGGCTTCAACCCACTCGAATCTAATCGCAATTGGGTTCAATATCATTAATTATTTCTAAAGTTACTAACCTTAATGAAAAGTTATGGTTTTCCTATGTTTTCTTATCAAAATATGAAAATCGACCCCGGGACCGCTTGGTCTAAACTCGAGGTTCAGACCAAAATCCATTTACCCATTCTCCCCCCGAGCCCGGATATACAATCGGTTTTGGAATCCGACCTCAATTCGAGGTCTAAATTCCTAAATTTTTAAATTCCTAAGTTCTACCCAAAAACCCCAATTTTTTTACCATGAAAACTCTAGATTCTTGGTTGAAATCTTGTTAAAAGTTGTTAAGGATCGGAAGGAATTAGTTAGAGATCACTTACCAATGATTTGGAGAAGTTTGGGTCTTTGGAAAATAGCCTATGGGG
Organism: Nicotiana paniculata; assembly: GCA_005239505.1. Lineage (NCBI taxonomy): Eukaryota > Viridiplantae > Streptophyta > Magnoliopsida > Solanales > Solanaceae > Nicotiana > Nicotiana paniculata. Next base: position 17,202 of record ML357999.1, on the reverse strand, counting down.
GTTTAGGGTTTGAGAGAATTGAAAAATGGGTGAAAATCCCGTCAAAATCTGTTTTAACACCGCCGCCTTTTAAATTAAGTAGATAGAAGAAAGTCTTAAGTAGATAAGGAGTAGGTGAGTGAGTGAGTCCTCACTGACTTGAGTNTGACCTGAGCGATTTCGATCACCTAGCAGGCCTTTTATTTGGTAGGTAACATCGCCAAAGCGTATCATCAGATTTGACTACGAAGGAAGGAACTCGAAGTGAAAGGGAACCGTCTTGTGCAAGGCAACGATAGTTGTCCCTCTATCATCTTCTATCTGGTAGACTTGGTAAAAGGGCCTCAACTTAATTCCAGAATAAGAGTTCGACCGCGGCTTCCCCCTTTTTTTGGGGGGGATCAAGTTCCTTGCCAACTGCCACCTATCGACCCCGACCTCTTTTCATGTGTTTTGGATATTACCAAACCTAGCCTCGCCTTCGTAAATCACACTAAAGCGGACACCCAACTATGGAAAAGCCTCCTTAAGGGTGGGTTAGGTTAGTCAATCCGGACCGAGACTCGTTCGTTGACAAAACCGCGGTAGGAATTCCTACTTTTAAATAGAGCGGAGGTGAATGCGATCATGGGTTCGCGATTGCGAACCCTTCGGATTTTAGCAGTCATCGCAAATGCGATGAAATTGTCGCATTTGCAACATATGGGGAGTTCGCATTTGCGGCCAAAAATCTCGCATTTACGAGATCTGAGGCTGGCCCACGACTTCGCATTTGCGAAGCCTCATCTCATAATTGCGAGATCGAGGCCTGCCAACACCAGACATCATCTGTGCAGATTTTTTTCTAAGTCTAAACACTCCGTAGCCTACCCAAAACTCACCCAAGCCCTCGGGGCTCCAAACCAAACATGCACGTAAGTCTAAACACATCATACGGACCTGCTCGTGCGATCAAATCATCAAAATAACATCAAAACTACAAAATTTAACCTCAAAACTCAAGGTTTTCTGAAGAACACTCGAATTTTCTAACTTTTCAACCGGACGTCCAAATCACGTCAAATCAACTCCGATTCTCATCAAACTTCATACATAAGACTTAAATATCACAACAAACTTGTTCCGGGCTCTAAAATCAAAATACGAGCCCAACACCAATAATTTCACCTATTATTTTATTTCTTTATTTCCTATAATAACCAGCACAACAATTTTCTTAAAAACTTGTTTGCTAAGGCTAGGGACCTCGGAATTTAATTTCGGGCATACACCCAAGTCCCATATTTTACTGTGGATCTCTCGGGATCATCAAAACACAGACCCGGGTCTGTTTAGTCAACTTAAACCAAATTTTTAACTCTAAAAATTAATGTTTCTCATATTTTCACATAAAAGCTTTCTGAATTCACGCTCGGACTACCCACGCAAATCGAGGTAATTAAAATTAGTCTTTCTAAGGCTAATGAGCCTAAAATAGTGTCTTAATTCATAAGACAACCCCTTTGGGTCAGCACATGTATCCACAAAGCCCTTCAAATGTTTGTAAGCATTTTGAGTTGGTGCGTCGATGAAGAATCCCCTTGCTTAAGCAAAGTTAGCATCACATTGGTGATTTGAAAGTTGCACGCCCTAATACGGGGAGCCGCTTGCGATTTATGTGGTGGAGGTGGGGATGGTACGGGCACCTTGTCTTGTGGCACCCAGCCTCGCCGATTAGGTTATGGAACTTGAGGTACCTCATCGAGTTGTTCTTCCTCACCGTCCAACTCCCCCAAAGGCATGTTTTCGAGCTCATTGTTCGCCATGTTTGTACCTATGATTTCTTCAACAAGTTAGTAACAAGGAAGGGAAAGAAAATATTCCAAAACACACTCAAATATATAGCCAACATCATTATAACTCCTCGACAACGGCGCCAAAATTTGATCCACGCCCAAGCCACACTCAACAATGAGTGGAAACGATCATTGGAAGTATAGTACCCGACAATGAGTCAGTGTCACTTTTCTCAGAAGTTAAATATGGGTTTTAGGGTGTACACTTGATGAGTGTAGATGAAATAGCTCAATTACACTTCCAAACAAGAGGGCTTTTTCATTTACTTCTACAATCTATACTAGCAATGACTAACTAGAGAAAAGAAACTAGAGATTGAGTAATTGTCTTTTTTGTTTTTCAAATGGGTAAAAGGTTTAGGGATGTAACATTCACCTAGGTGTTAGCATAATGGGTTAATTAGGATAACGCTTGTTTTAGTGATCGGGGTGTATTATAACTCTCAACTCTAAGTTACCCACTAAATACCTCTCAGTCATAGAGTGATTTTGCCCAAATTGCCTTTCTCAAGCCTAATTAGGTACCAAGTCAAATAGTTGATATAAGCTCAAGTCGGGTTTTCCCTATATCTAGTTCAAACCCTTTAATTAGGCTAGCCAAAACTTTAACTAGCCCAATTTTTTGTTAACCAAATTGTAACGACCCGACCCGGTCATTCCAAGAGTTATAGCCCTGTTTTCCCCATTTCTGCTTAGTTATGTGTGGTTCAGCTGTGTTGTGTTGTATCGGGTTGGTAGAATTAGGCATGAATTGGCTAAAATGGAAATTTAGGAATCCTTAGTCTTGACTCCGAGGTAATTTGGTGTTTTGGTATTGTTTTTCGTGATTCTTAGGTTCGACTAAGTTTGAATGATGTTATGGGACTTGTTGGTATTGTTGGTGAAGGTCCCGAGAGCCTTAGATGTGTTTCGGATGGTTAACGGATGATTTTAGCTGTTGAAAAAGGCTTTTGATGTTGTTGATGTTTGGTTTCTGAAGTTTGGAGTGCGGACCGCACTGGATTTACGCGGACAGCGGAAGGATTTCGCAGAGGCTGCAGGATTCTATGGTCAATGGTGGAGGCTGGCGCGGACAGTGGAAGATTGGTAGTGACCGCAAGAGCTGGAGACTTTCCCGGCCGTGGTTGGAATTATGCGGAACGCAGAGAGGCGTGCGCGGCAGCGGTGAAATTTGGCGGTCAGCGAAGTGAGGATCTGAGGGGTGCACTATAAATATGAGTTTCAGGGTTTTATTTCGTATTTTGACTAATGAGCTCGATTTGTGGCGATTTTTCAAGTATTTTTCAAGAAATTCATCGGGGTAAGGGATTCTAACATAGAATTGGTTAATATACACGAATATACCATTGAATTCATCATTCGATTAGTGAATTAGGGTGAAAAGTTGGGGGAAATTGTAGAAACTTCAGAACATGGATTTTTGAGAGTTAAATGACGATTCAAAGTCAGATTTAGATAAATTTGGTATGGTTGGACTCATGAGGGGATGGGTTTCCTATATTTTAAAATTTTATTAGATTTCGAGACGTGGGCCCGGGGACCGGATTTGACCGAATTCGGGATTTTTGGTCTAATTTGATAAATTTCATGTTGGATTCATTCTTTAGCGTATATTGATGATAAAATACTGATTTTGGATAGATTTGGAGCTTTTGGAGACCGATTCGAGGGGCGAAGGCATCCCAGAGTAGGATTCTACGATGTTAAGGAAGTAACAGTTTTAACTCTGGCTTTGAGGGTATAAACTCGGAGAATTGATACCATGTAACTGTTTGGAGGCGATTCCCATGCTAGGTAACGGGCGTGTAGGTGTACGCCGTGAGGGATTGAGACTTGGTCCGTCCCGTGAGGCTGTGAGGCCTAATAGCCATTATCTGTGTTTATGTGTTTACATGATTGTTAAACTTGATTGCCTTCATGTTAGAGATCAAGCTTAGGCTTTATTCATGCTCACATTAGTTGTACTCAGTCATAGAACTTCTTGTACATGTTTACCTCAGTCTCTATTATCTTGATGATACACTATAATACTTGATTTGGATTGTTTTCTCTTATTTGTTGAAAACTGTGAGACTAGAGAGGTACATGACTGAGTGAGGTCGAGGGCCTGTCGTCAGACATTGTACTATAGCACGTGAGTTGTCCGTGCGGATCCAGACTGTACTATAGCACGTGAGGTGTTCGTGCGGATCCAGATATGATATGATAGCACGTGAGTTGTGCGTGCAGCACGTGAGTTGTGCGTGCAGCACGTGAGTTGTGCGTGCAGCACGTGAGTGGATCGTGCAAATTAGCTCTTGGGCTATGGGAGACCTCCGAAGCCTGAGCACCCCCAGTGAGCGCAGGTACCTATTGAGCGTGTGCATTGAGGGATGAGGGATTGAGTGACATTACTGTGGAGTTCATTTACTTTTGTTGTTGCTGCATTTACCTGCTAATTTCCTTGTCGTATTTGTTGATTCATGAAATTATCTGTTTACTCCTGTTTATTCTTAACTATGAAAAGTAGTAATTGAATTATTCTGCTTAGATCATCACTACTACTCAGTTCCTTAGTTAAATCTGTTACTGATGAGTTGGTTGTACTCATACTACACTCTGCACTTTATGTGCAGATTCAGGTGAGTTAGAGCGCAGTGATTGTTGAGTTCAGACTGGCTATCTTTAGAGACTGCAAGGTAGCTGCTAGCGTCCACAGGACCTTGTTACTCCTTCTATCTTTTATTCCTCTTTTTGGGTTGTATTGACAGTCAGATAGTTCATATAATAGTTATGGATTTAGACGCTCATGACTTAGTGACACCCCGATGTTTGAGGCTCGTTTTTCGCATTGTTATTTTTTTCAAATTTGAAATTATGTTTGACTTTTATGGAAAATTCTAATATGGATTATTTTTACTTAACTCTCATAAGTTAATTGGTAGTATATTTGGGAAATTGGCTTGCCTTGTATCATGATAGGCGCCATCACGACAGGGGTTAGATTTGGGTCGTGACAAGTTGGTATCAGAGCCTAGGTTGCATAGGTCTCACGAATCATGAGAAGGTTTAGTAGAGTTTTACAGATCGGTACGGAGACGTCTGTACTTATTTTCGAGAGGCTGCAGAACCCTTAGTAAACTTCACATTATCAAATTCTTATTGTGCGGTGCTGATTCAGCTTGAAGCATAATCCTTTGAATTCCTTCCATGCATTCGTATGCACGCTAGAGCGCTCGATATCAGTTGTGCATTGACGGCTTGTGATTTCATGGATGAGGTACGAGATGTGATTTCAATATGCTGATAAAGGGCCAGTCTGGAGAACTTGAGTCCGGGTTTTGACTGTAGCTTGAGCACAGAGATGTTGATTGTGTGAGCGTGCTTGTGGATTTATATGTCCGGTAGTGTCCCTATTAGTGGAATTTGTGGTTGGATAGCTACGTGATGAGTATGATATGACTGCGAGATGAGTCCATATGATTTGAATGTGACAAGAAGGATTTGCTTGAGGTATAGAAAGAACTATTTGGTGCTTGATTTCCATCCTGATTTGACGTATAGTCTCGAGTTATGAGTGTGATGGAGGATCCTTTTCATGTTGTTTAGTTGAGGAGTGAAAGTATATTTCATGTCGTGATATGAGTTCAGAATCTGGAAGATTAAGTGATTGTGTAATGTTTATCACGGTTGAAGGGTATAAAGAGATGTTAGTTTTAGGTGAATCAGGTGGGTTGTCTCCTGCGGGGTGTCCTGAGGGTCGTGTGATCCCTATGTTGTTTTATAGAGAGTTCTCTTTTACCCGTGAAATATATGTGTTGCAATTTGAGTTTGGATCGCTTGTGAGAGTGGACTTGACTATTACAAGGGTGAATGCGAGATCTGCAGATGATTCGAGAAGCTAGATGGTTTGTGTTACATGAGCTTATGAAAGATTTCGTTGAATCTCACTGCGATATTATGGTTGTAATAAAGTATGGGCATTGTGAGTTATGGTGTGTTTCGATCTAGGGCTTTGAGCCAAGTAGGGGAGTCCGCTATTGATAAGTTGATTATATGGTGATGTGTTGTATTGGTTTTGGTTTGAGGTACACTTGTGAATGAGTTATGTTTAGTAGAGGGTGAAATCGAGGATGACTTGAGTAAAGGAACTTCTGGGTACGAGCTGTATTAGGATTTGTGATTATATGAGAATCACGACATGATATGAGTTGTTATTGGTGGAGGATGTGATGTGCATGGAGCAGGAATTTATTAGTTGCATTAAGGTGGGGTTACTTCTTTGGGTGTTGGAGTGCTAATGGGGCATATGTCGTTCGGTCCGTTTGACCAGTCTAATTGAGATTTGAGTAGAGTGGGATGACTCTCGAGAAGGGTTCTAATGAATTCAAGATTTATACGTGGCAATTGGGAATGTTGCAAATTTGTATATGGCTAAAATCTAAGAGTTACATTGGATGGTGTCGAGACTCGCAGTATTTCTAAATCATTATGGATTCTACATTCAGTATCAGGAAGGTAAAAATGAACAACTTTAAATTCACAAAAGGTCTCTTCCGATTGTGTATCTCGGTTGTGGTACTTTTGGAGGGTTATTTGTCTATTGTGGATGACTAGAGTTGATTTGGGGTTCATTGGTGGGCCCAGTATGGATGTGTGTTCTACACCGGGTCGGATTGGTTGACTACGTATTGTTGTTGTTGAGGGATGTGTCATTCGGTTGGATTTGAGCTTACATGTTTTCCAATATGTTCTATGATTTGCCCTTCTATGCTATGAGGGGTTGTGATTCGTTGGTTTTAGGCACACATGGTGCGGTTCTATAGTGGTCTTATAGTGGAATTTGAGTGAGATGAGTAATTGGGTATTGCAGGATTGAGTCATATTGGTTATGTTCTTTCAGGTTTCGTGTGGCATTGTATCGTCTGATTCTCCGTGGTTATTAATTTTGAGCAAGGTGGAGCGAGGTATATAATATGGACCAGCGTTCGGATAGGGGTCACGCATTGTAGTGAAGTTATGTTGAGATATGATTCTTGTGTGTTGGTTCGTGTGTTTTGGTTCTGCGATGTGTGAGGAGTTCTTAGCATTGTGTGGTGGTGATACCCGTTAATCTTGCGGGACTGTTCTCTTGTTTGATGTAATTTTCCCTGTTTGAGTACATTTGGAAGGGTTACTTATTGGTGCACGGATTGCACAGTTGTGGCTTTAAGTTGTATTGATGAGCCATGTCACTAGAGTGGTTGTGTGGATGAGATGAGGTCATCGGACCTAGAATGGGTGCTATCGGATCTGGTTGCGGTATATTTGGGAGGATATCGATGCTGATCGGCTTAGAAATTTTGCTATAATTCCTATCGAATGAGAGGGAGTTCCACCACTTGTTGATCCGATGAATGGTTATGGGTTTCTGCGTGTTTCTTTCATCATTGGCAGTATATGAAGGTGTTAGAATTTATCTCTATTTGATAATAGGTTTATTACCGGAATTGGGTTGTGCTGAGCAGGCACTATGATTATAAATTATCGCTACGAGTGTTTGAGTTATGTAGGATATCATGCGATTTCATCTTTAGTTACGGCTATGATTGGATACAGCTTGTTCAGACCTATACAGTGTGTAGATACGAGATTCTGATCTTATAGAAAATTTAGGATGTGGAAATTTGGATTCTTAGGCTTGGGCTAGGTTGGATGAAGAATTTTTTGTTATGTTGTGTTGTCAGACCTATATGGGATAGGGTGACGTGGGATCACCCTCGGGTATGTGCGTGGTGAGGTTATTCGGAAAGTTGTTGGCTTTTGGAACAACCCTGAGCACGTTCGAGGACGAATGTTTGTTTAAGTGGGGGAGGATGTAACGACCCTGCCGGTCGTTCCGAGAGTTATAGCCCTGTTTCTCCCATTTCTGCTTAGTTATATGTGGTTCAGCTGTGTTATGTTGTATCGGGTTGGTAGAATTAGGCTTGAATTGGCGAAAATGGAAATTTAGGAATCCTTAGGATTGAATCCAAGGTAATTTGGTGTTTTGGTATTGTTTTGCGTGATTCTTAGGTTCGACTAAGTTTGAATGATGTTATGGGACTTGTTGGTATTGTTGGTGAAGCTCCCGAGGGCCTCGGATGTGTTTCGAATGGTTAACGGATGAGTTTAGCTGTTGAAAAAGAATGTTGATGTTGCTGGTGTTTGGTTTTTGAAGTTGGGAGTGCGGACCGCACTGGATTTACGTAGACAGCGGAAGGATGTCATCGAGGTGGCAGGATTCCGCGGTCAGCGGTGGAGGCTGGCATGGACAGCGGAAGATTGGTCGCGACCGCAGGAGCTGGAGACTTTCGCGGCCGCGGTTGGAATTCCAAGGACCGCTGAGAGGCGTGCGCGGCAGCGGTGAAATTTGGCGGTCAGCGAAGTGAGGATCCGAGAGGAACACTATAAATACGAGATTCAGAGTTTTATTTCATATTTTGACCTAAGGAGCTCGGTTTGTTGCAATGTTTTGAGGGTTTTTCAAGAAATTAATCGGGGTAAGTGATTCTAACATAGAATTGGTTAATATACATGAAAATATCATTTAATTCATCAGTCGATTAGTGAATTGGGGTGAAAATTTGGGGGAAATTGTAGAAACTTCATAACATGGATTTTGAGAGTTGAGTGTCGATTCGAAGTCGGATTTAGATAAATTTGGTATGGTTGGACTCGTGAGGAAATGGGTTTCCTAGTTTTGTAAATTTTATCGGATTTCGAGATGTGGGTCGGGGACCGGATGTGACCGAATTCGGGATTTTTTGTCTAATTTGATAATTTTCATAAGGGATTCATTCATTTAGCGTATATTGATGATAACATACTGATTTTGGATAGATTCGGAGCTTTTGGAGAACGAATCGAGGGGCGAAGGCACCTCAGAGTAGGATTCTACGTTGTTAAGGTAAGTAACGATTTTAACTCTGGCTTTGAGGGTATAAACCCGGAGAATTGATATCATGTGGCTTTTTGGAGGCGATTCCCATGCTAGGCGAAGGGCATGTGGGTGTACGCCGCGAGGGATTGAGACTTGGTCCGTCCCATGAGGCTGTGAGGCCTAATAGCCATTATATGTGTTTACATGACTGTTAAACTTGACTGCCTTCATGTTAGAGATCATGCTTAGGCTTTATTCATGCTCACATTAGTTGTACTCAGTCATAGAACTTCTTGTACATGTTTACCTCAGTGTCTATTATCTTGCTGATACACTGTAATACTTGATTTGGACTATTTTCTCTTATTTGTTGAAAACTGTGAGGCTAGACTTTCTACTAGCTTCCCCCAAGTCGCTCCACCACATATGGAGTCCTAGAGGGATTTTCTCGACTACCCTGAAGAGAATGTTTTCAACTGTATTCATCCTGCACATTCGTTTTTTGATTAAAACCATAAAAAATTTTGAAAAGTGTTATTTTTGCAAAGGGTTTTTTAATAAAAAAAATGGACCATCTTCGCGAATACGGCCCTTCATACTTCGGGTAGGAAGTTTTTTAAGGTTGTGCTTGCAAATTGGGTTGAAATTTAAAGACAAACCACATGCAGCCACTTTTGCAAAAACGGCCTTCCGGTGCCCCACTTGGGCAATCAGGCTATAATGGCGTCGCCTAATTTTATTTAGGGCTATATCCTTTGATTTTGAAAAATAGAGTTGGACCCGATGACGGTTGCCTACGTATCCCACACCCGTGAGAATCAAACAATGCGTAGTTCGGAAAAATCCTGACTGATTAAAAATATACACCCACTCATTTTGTTTTGAAATGTTATTTTTCAGAAATTTTGGCAGAGTTTCGGGATAAATACGAGGATTTTCAAAATAGGGTGAACTTTCTATTCTACCTCACTCTTGGTTTTATGTTCGTTTTTTTTTAGCCGGTCAATACACAAGCTGAAACAAATAAATGCATACGTAGCAGGTAAGATGCATCATGGTAGTCTTTTATTTTTGGGGTACACCTGTCCTAGACGGACCCAACCCCTGTGTTGAGTCCCCTAAGTCAAATGCACGTGATGCAAATAATCATTCCTAGTAGGGATCCGGCATGAGGCTATGTCATACAAAGTTTAAATACTGAGGTTTTGTTCTAGACCAGGCTTACCCGAGCGGACAGCTCGAGCCGAGGGGGGCAGCGTACCGCGAATACAGAAGCTTCACCGGCTTTGCAACTTGTCCGTACCTCATTCTAAAATTTGGATATGACTCTAACAGAAAAGAAGTCACACGAAGTGCACACTTCCCAGATGATTTGGAAGACTCAGAGAGAAGAGGGGTTTCGGCACAGTTTATATCCAATTCAGATAATATCAAAGAGGTAAAAAGCGGCATTTAGCACATTAGGTTTAAACATGTAAAAATCAGGTAATTATGAAAGAAAAATATAACAGTTATTCTAAGCTCGAATTCTTGAACCCTGAATCAGAGATTCTGGGTTCGAAGTCCCCAGCAGAGTCGCCAAAGCTGTCACACCTCTTTTTTCCTCCGGTGAGGGTAATAAGGGAGTTTTTCCAATTAAAGTGATATTATTCGGTTTTGGGACTTATTATTATTTAAGATTCGCCACCCGGATTTTTTACGATGCTCCGGGACACTGTTTTGTTTTAAAATCCCAAATCGAGGAAATTTTGACTCTGTTTTAATTTGTCTGCGACCAGAAACCCGAGTAACGAATTCTGTTAACCTGGGAGAAGGTGTTAGGCATTCCCGGGTTCCGTGGTTCTAGCACGGTCGCTTAGCTATTAATATTTGGCCTAATTATCTAATCATTTTTCATATTTTGAACCTATTGTGATTTTTAACCTTTTTTCAATTTTTTAGCCGTTTTTAATATTTATGTATTTATATTGAAACAAGTCACGATGGCGTGCACTTGTTTGTTTTTGGACATATTACAATTACGCCACATGAAATGCACCCGCAATTGCAACACGCGATTTTAATATAATTTGAAGTTGAAGACGGGGACATGAGTTGTCGCACCCGAGTGTAGATTATGTAGTCAAGACTATGGTCGGTTTTATAGTGCCTATTTGAGGCAATGTTTGATTATTCTTTATGTTTTCTATTTGAAGTCACATTTTAGTTTTAAAATCAATTAGGACGTTTTCTGGATTTATCTTAGACAAGTCACGATGGCGTGCACTTGTTGTTTTGAACACATGGCAAACACGTCACATGAAATGCACCCGTGATTGCTATGTGCGTTTTTATTTTATTGTTTGGAGTTGAGGATCGGGAGCACGAGTTGCCACTCCCGAGTGTAGGTTATGGTAATTTGAGATAATACTTGATTCTTTACGAATTTCAAACTACAAGTATCTTTTTACATAGAGGGTTGCCTAAGAATGAAATTCCTTAGCCTAGAAGACAACATATTTTGGGCTATGGCCACATTTTAGCCCTAATTTATTTTAAACCTTTTGGCCAATCCTAATTCTGCTTAATTGCAAAAATGTAGAGACTATACAACTATAAAGGGAATCATGACATCACATAGAGAAAGTCGAAATACTCATTTGCAAGTCACTTATTTAAGGAGTCAAATGAACGCATATATCTATGGTGTTGTTTTTAACAGTTTTTTTTTTTATCGATTCCAAATGACCTAAATTCATGATATTTAATTTCATATCTACTGAGCCTTGTTTGATAGTGTTTACACATGTTACGGTGTTGCAAACTCAGAAAAATCCAGAACATATAAGACGAACTGAAGAGACAGATTTTTATTTGCATTTCTTAAGAGTCACTGGATACAGAGCACTTATTTTGAAATCTTAGCAAGTGATTACAAGTTTCATACAAGCGCCTTCGAACTATAAACTTTATACCTATTCATTAGACAGCTCGTTTTGGAGATGAAAGAAAAGATTTTCTTTTTGTTGTTTTGTAAATCATAGGAATTTTGTGAAACAAATACTTTCACACCTATAGTCCTCAAGATGAACTCGTTTCTTATACGTTTATATTGAGATTGTACAAAAGGGGAGGGTTTTTTTTACCACAATCAAACGATTACGATAATTACCAAAATGAAAAGCTGACTTAGTTTCATGAAATGGAAAAGGCATAAACCGAATATAATTTTAGTTTAGTCCCTTCTTTACAACTAGTACAAAAGAAAACTAGTTTATTACATTCTTGTTTCCTACTGTACATTTCCGATAGTAAAATATAAAATAACAACAAAAGGAGTAATGTAAATCCGCTGGTGCTCCTGTACGAGCTAGCAACCCCTTCACGTCTTCAGAATGTGTTTCCATAGAACTTTGGTCACTTTAGGCATTCTCTAAGGAGTGAATCTGACCATTTATAGGTTCAGATCCCCTTCCTTGATGCCTTCTCACCAGTTTTGACTCTTTACATAACAACCTAACCATTAAGTATTTGTGCATTTACTAAGGGGTAAATTTGACTATTAGAAAGTCAGATCCATCTACCCTAATGCAGATTATTTCCTAATATGAAACTGTAAGTATTAACCACACATTTATGCATATATAATCTGAAACAAACAACAGATGCCAGCAATAGGAGTACTAACATCAAGACAGCACTTATCATATTCACAAACTCATTATCATACCAATAAACATCCAAATTATCACATTTTTGTACAAAACAGAAGAAAGAACTTCAGTTACCCAGAGCAGCTAGTTTTACACAGCAAGTAGAGGATAAATCTTCAAATCCAGAATTTCATTAAAAAAAATGAACTGTTACATACCTTTTAGAGAGAAAATATAACAAAATAGAACTTGACCAAATAAAGGTCAAGTGAAGATGGTGGTCAGCAAAGAGAAAGAAGGTCTCAGCAGCAGCAAACAACTGAATCCCCCAGTGACAACCAAAACCCAGGAAGTCTTCTTAGGAAAAAAAAACTAAGTAAGAACTCCTTATGACTCCTACCAGGAAGGAATAGACAAAGAGAAGGTGAAAGGCGAGATGCTGATGAATTCTCTTTAAGAAAAGATTAACAGATTTCTTTTTTCTATTCTTTCCTTTTCTACTGATGTTTTTTGAAGTTTTTACTGTTTTGAGTAGCAGCTGCTCTTCTCAAATTTTTGTGTCCCTTTTGAGAGTGAGAGGACCTATCTTTATATAGGCTGTATAAGGGTCAGCATATTGGGGGAATATTCTTCCCTAAAAATTTTTAAAAACTGTCAAATAGTACAACACCTTTTAACAGCCTTGGTACAGCTGTTAGGACTGCTGTCCATTCAAATTTTTATCTCTGATTTTAGTTTTCTTTATTTCATTTTAGACCTTTATTTCTGCTCAAGAAACTTCTCAGGTAAGATCTTCCTAATTAATATCCCCAAACTACCCTGCAAAGTTTCTGAAATTACCTTTGGTGTAACTAGGGTCAGGTCAATTGGGTTTATTATTAACTCTAGTCAGCCATTTAGGATTTTAAATGACTTAAAGGTGAGACTGATTGACCTATTTCAACTCAAACCTGATTGATTGGGCGTAATTAGTCATTTAGGATTCGGATTACCTACTCAGACTTAATTAATTATGTTTACCTTTGGATTCTTCCTTAAGCCTAACAGTAGCTTTGCATTTCAGATTTTACATAACTCAGACTCTCAAGTCATTAGGGCAGACGATGTTCTATGAGGCAATTTCAAGTGAATACCATAGTTTAGGAAAGAGTTTCTCCTAAATGAAAACAAACAGGGTATTCATGACTATAACTGGGCAAACACAAGTGAGAAAAGTCGATGGAGTTCACTCAAAACAGCATACAAAGAAGTTTTATAGGATTTCATGATTACAGAACACATCAATAAACAAATAGCATAATGAACATGCTAGCATTACAAATATGGGAATCCATATGACATGGTGCAGTAAATAAGTACATTCTAAGGCATGGTTCAATTTAGTTATCTATATACACAAAAATTATCAAAAGTTTTTTGCTAATGAGACGGGTTCAGCTAGGCTTAGATCAAGTATTATCCAGTATAATTAAGTAGTCGTCAACACAAATCAATTGTTGATACTAGAACAGTCAAAGATTGCTAGGAATATCAATTACTTTAACCAATGAGGACAACAGAAACACAGTAGGCAAATTAAAACTTATTAATATGCCATGTGTAAGAGGAAATCAACAAAGAACACAATGTAAACTTGAAAAATTACAGAACAAGGAGGGCCAGTGTTTACTGACCTTTTTTTTGAACCAGCAAATAAAGGATTCGTTTAGCCGTTTTAGGAGTCAAACTCAGAACAAAAGAAAAAGAAATAAATTAGAAATCAATGGTGATGGTGGATTGAAGGGTGAAATCAGAAAAACAGAGGGAGGATCGAAGAAGGGTTTTACCTGGGCATTAGGACTAAAATAAACCGCTTGCGGCTAGAATCCCATGTCCATAGGTCATTGCGTTTGACCACTGGACAACAGACGCCCATAGTGAGACTTCGAGAAAGCTTTGTGCATGCTCAGATTTGATAGAGCATATGAGAGATTAAGCGGTTTTGTGATTAATCTTTCAAGGTATGGGGTTGAACGGAAAAGGGAATGGAGGAGGAAAAAAGGACTGTGTCGGTTAGGGTTTTCAGATTCTCAGATCTGAAATAAATAGAAATCGGGTGGTTTTTGGTGAAAACTAATAGCGGGAGGTTGTTGAGGGTGAAGAGTAGGTTGTGGGATGAAATTTTGGCGTGGTTTGGTTAAACTTCGCCGCCAGAGGCGATTTCCGGTCGGTGGAGGATGGTGGTTCTGGGCGGCTAGGGTTTGGGTCTTTAGAGAGAAGAGAGAGAGACGGACAGGGGGGGTGTGAGACTTCTGGGCTTGAGAGGGTAGGTGGGGGGTTTGGACAGTTATATAGTATAGGTTTAATTAGTTCCCAGCCGTTAGATCTTAAGAGATCAATGACTGGGATTAGTCTTAGTCCAAACGGGGTCATTTTTGGCGAGGGCTGGGGTAGGCCGGGTTGCTGGGGTTATGGGCTGGGTCATTTGGGTAGTATAGAAATAGGTTTTGGGTTTGGGTCATTTGGACCAGTCCGGTTTTTTAACACTCTAGGCTTAATTAAACTTAATTAGTCTAATTCAAACGAAACCTAATTAAATTCAAAAGTGTAATAATCAATTTTGACCTTATTTCGTCTAATTATAGGCTAATTAGGAATAAAACAATTAATTTAATACTAATTAAATCTATAGTTTGTCAGATAAAAAATGATTAATTTTAGCAATTAGTTATCAAAACTACGTTACATCAAATAATTATCATTCGTTTGTTATTTAATTCAATTATTTATAAATAAATTCGTAATTCTTTGATAATAATGATGCACCTAATTATGCAATTTAAAATAATTTTTAAAAAAATGATTATGAATATGCAAATGCAAAACAATTCACAATTAATCACTAAATTTCAACAAAATTTATAAAATTAATTTACTTATCCAATTTTGTAGGAGTATTTAGTAGGTGAAAAATTACATGCTCACAGCTGCCCTTCTTTGCTCGGAAACACTAAGAGTTTTCGGGCAAAGACAAAGTGAGCATTTATGAACAACTTTTACTTGTTCAAATACTCCATGTGAAGCGTTTTGGAAAAGTTTAATCTATAAAGGAATCAAGTCAGTATAGTTCTGGAGGTTTTGGTAGCTGGGACTACCGAGTAACTGTAGTTTCACTGCGGTTGTTGATGTTACTACTGTTGATCTCCTTATTACACCCAAGTACGAAACGAAGGACTAACTAAACCTATTAGCTGCTAAATTACAAGATTCATATCTAAGACTTGGTCTTGAGTCTTGATCTTTTGCTGACTCTGACCTGGATCCTGATGCTTGTTAGTCGCAGGTGCTGGTTTTGTCTTATCGTTCCTCGGATCAAAGCAGGATATACTGGACGGATGACTTCAATCTCGTTCTGAATAGTCCACATCTTCCCCGTTTGTGCACTTTTGGAATCAATGTTCTCTTTCTTCTTTTTGTTTTGTTATTTTGGATCGAAACTTCTTCTTTTGGTCGTCTCGGGTTCCAATGTCCTAGAAACGTAATCTGCACAAAAATCAAAACAAACGAACGAAATTTTTCTGCCCCAGTTTTCACTAGGAAAATTTCGTTAGTTATTGTAACAAACTCTATGCTACTTCATTATTAAAAGCAATGAAAAGTCGGGATTTGTGCACCCGGAGTTACTGCAGACTAGGGGGTGGATACCCTATATCTCAAAGCGGGATCAACTAGGGGTTGGGAGCCCTATGTTGCAAAATGAAATCAACTAGAGATTGTGTACCCTATGTTGGAAAAGAAATCAACCAGGGAGTGTATACCCTTGATTGGAAAAGAAAGCATCAACCAGGGAGTGTATACCCTTGATTGGATAAGAAGACATCAACCAGGGAGTATATACCCTTGATTGAAAAAGAAAACATCAACCAGGGAGTGTATACCCTTGATTGGAAAAGAAAACATTAACTAGGGAGTGTATACCCTTGATTGGAAAATAAAACATCAACCAGGGAGTGTATACCCTTGATTGGAAAAGAAAACATCAACCAGGGAGTGTATACCCTTGATTGGAAAAGAAAACATCAACCAGGGAGTGTATACCCTTGATTGGCATCGACTATGGGAGTGTATACCCTGTGTCGAGAAAAGAAATCATCAACCAGGGAATGTATACCCTTGATTGGAAAAGAAAACATCAACCAGGGAGTGTATACCCTTGATTGGAAAATAAAGCATCAACCAGGGAGTGTATACCCTTGGTTGGAAAATAAAGCATCAACCAGGGAGTGTATACCCATGATTGGAAAAGAATACATCAACCAGGGAGTGTATACCCTTGATTGGAAAAGAAAACATCAACCTGGGAGTGTATACCCTTGATTGGCATCGACTACGGGAGTGTATACCCTGCGTCGGGAAAAAGTGTAATTGGGGATTGGAGGCCCCATACTACTTTGAGTTATTTTGAACTTCAATTCTTCATCTCTTCTTCTTCTTTTATTTTTTTTTATTTTTTATGCATGCGGAAAAAGATTTCTTGGAGAAAACTTCCCTTTCTTTGGAGTCAATGTTGCAGAGCTCCTTCTAGCCCTTGAACAATTTGTTTTGGTTGCACCTGCTTGTTGCATGGTTGCTTTCGAGTTGCACCTGTTTCCTTCAAACAAAGAACAACTCGTTAGTTTGAAACGGTGGTTGGTTTTGCGGCCTTGATTTTCAACTGCTTGACCTCAGTTCTTTTGATGAAGACCTCAAACACTTGCTTGTTTGCTGGGGATTGGGTCTCATTTCTAATCTCGGGGACCTTGTCTTTCTGTATGGCAATTGGTCACGTGGGATACAGTATCCTGACTTTGTTTTGCCTTTGTAGGCTTTTCACTTGCTTTTTCTTTTGGATTTCCAG
>ML357998.1:0-10339 GCA_005239505.1 Nicotiana paniculata | reverse complement strand
CTAATTGAGGGCCCTTCAATCAACTACAACAAGAACATAGTTGAACAAATAGAGATTAATCAACCAATAACAACTATATTAGTATCACAATAAGTTTATCCCCCAACGGGTTCCACCAAAACCCTAGATTAAGAAAATTAGCTACTCATATTCATAAGAATCAATTCTAAAATAACTTGCATAATTGAACTACAAAATATTAAATAAGAGCTATAAAAATCAATGTTTTCTTTACTGAGTAGTAATCCACAGGTTTTTCTTCACTTCAATGGCTTCCTTCAAGTTATGTTTTTGGGTCTATTTATATGTTTGGGATAAACCCTAGCCATGTAGGAGACTTCTATTCCAACCGGAAAATACTTAAAACCTTTAAAACTCGGAATTGACCAGACAGAGACCCAGGAGTTTGGGCCCAAACGCCCCCTTAACGCCAGGGCAGACCTGGCTCTAGGGGTCTAACGCCCCACTAACGCCAGGCTGACCCTGGCTTTAGGGGACAAACGCCCCACTAACTCCCGGGTTGGCCTGACTTTAAGGCCAAAATGCCCGGCTATAGCCCGGGTCACTCCTTTTCGACTCTTGAGCGTATTTTCGACGTTCATGCATCCATTCAGCTCGGTTTCCATCTCCAATGCACCTACACATTAAATAGACTCCATTATGAACATAAAAAGTGTATTTTTATCATTAACGCACATAAAATATAAGGCATATAACGTGTTAAACCATGAATTCTAGCCACACATCACTATTCTAGATTAATTTTAATTAAATATTCATACTTTAGTATTCGCTTGAATAGATTAATTGTTTGGATTTAATTTAGTTGATAGTTAATCACAAGCCCCTGTGGGTACGATATTTGGACTTACAATCCAATATTACTTGCCGACCACGTATACTTGCGTGTGCGTTTGGGACCAACATATATAAAGGATAAACTCTCCCAACGGCTATTTCCTTCCAACACTGTGAATAACACGCGCCACCTCATGGAGGCCCCGTGCGGTGGCCATGCGGCGCGTCTAGAACACCAAATCAATCCCCCTGATAAGGCGAATCTAACCCAAGGACATGGGAAAAAGCTATATGTTGCCGCTGTGGTAACAACACACAACTCTGCTCCGACCCCAAATCTCCAAGAGCAAGAAGTAGTAATTGCAAGAAGAACCACCCACAATGGAATGCCAGCAGTAATATTCAAAGCTTAAGACTACTATGGTGTGATGGCGGAGGAATGCAAGCGAACTTTGGTTGGGAGATTTCTGAAAATCAGACCTCAAATTGAAAAAATTAGGGGTCAATTCTCTGAGAAAATTGCTTTGAAAGGAATAGTCCAAATTGGTGTATATGATAATTTTAATGTGTTCTTAGACTTCACAAATGATGAATATTTGATGTGATAAGATTCAAAAGGGTGGTGGAAATCTGAGGCAATCAAATGTGGATACAGAAATGAACTCCAGATTTTAAACCGGATGAAGATTTTCCAATCACAATTGTTTAGGCCTTACTACTTCAACTCCCTTTCCACATGCACACTTGGAAATATGCCAAGCAATTCATAGGGCCGGCAAGAACTCCTCTCGAACTGGATATTGCTATACGATCCAAAACGAGGCCGAGTATGGTTAAGGTGCGAGTGGAAATTGATCTTCTTAAACCCCTGCATACCTCTGTTTTAGTGGGAGCTGAAGATGAGAACATTCCTCTAAATGTCTATGTTCAAAAAATCGAATGGGAAATGTCCCTAAATATTGTAAGCACTGCAGAAAGATAGGACATTCTCTGATTAACTGCTGGGTGGTTGAAAAAAAGAAGCGAGAAGAGAACAAAAAAAGGAGGAACCAATGGAATCAAGTAAAGAGAAATAAAGAGAAGTGATCAATGATAGACAAGAATCGGAAACAGATGTTGTCAATGTAGAGGGGAATTGGAAATTTCCTAACACTAAGAGAAACAGGAAAAAGAAGATGCACAAAAATACTGAAGAGACACAAATTGAGAACAGAAACGAAAAGGCCCAAATGAATGTGATAGGTCGAATGGTGCTCAAATCAACAACATATCTCAACCCCTTATTGAAGATCAAAAGGAAGAACCTAACACTGCCTATGATCGGAATAAGAGGGAGGACAGAAAGAAGAATAAGAAGAAAATGATGCCCAAAAAGAAAAGCTCAGTAATGTATAAACCTGTGGTAAAAAAGAAGAAGAAAGACACTCCTAAGAATGCTATGAGAGGTAAAACAACTGTTGCAAACGCTATCATGGAAGAAAGTCTAAAGGACTTGGGAGTAATGGAGAATAACAGATCAAAGAATATAGATAACACTCAAAGAGGGACCTCCAATGCCAACTCGGATAATATTGAAAATGTGGATGAAAGCTATCCTATGGATGATAAGGATGGAAATGACAACAGGGAGGATGTAGGCCAACAGCTTGAAACAAATAAGACCGGAAAAAAATCACGATGCAATGCCATGACTTGGGGAGTGTCAACATGAGATAAACAAACAGAAATCAAGGAAGCTCTAATACAAATTCAGATTCCTTACCATCAAAAATAAAAAAATATCCTGGAATTCAAGTAGTGGTACACCTTCGTGGATACAACATTGAAGAGAAGAGGATACAAGACCAGGATAGGATGATCGATGAAGGATCTGAGAATTTTAACATGTCAATTTCAGACAACAGTGATGAAACTCTCAACAAAAAACATGATGACCCGGCTGAAGTTCACTTAAAAGAGCTTACCAACAGACAAGGAATTTCCCATGTTAAAAGAGGCAGAAGCAGAAACAGAAAGACTGGAAAAAAAAAGAAAAAATGCGTCTTTCCTCCAAGGGAAGGAGTCAAAGTTGACCCACTCCCTCCTATTTCAATTATTAGTGAAATCATATGGAATATAAAGGGAGTGAGGACTAAAATGGCCTTGCCCAGACTGAAAAATCTATGTCATATCAATAATATTGATTTCCTAGCCATTATGGAACCTTTCATCGACAAGAAGAAAATTGAAGGTTACATGAGATATTTGGGATTTCAACACTGTCAAGGTAACATGAATGGACATATTTGGTGTTTCTGGAAACAGGAATACAATTATGTTATCATAGCCAATGAAAAACAACAACTCACTATGAAACTCACTCATACTTTACAAAATAAGGAGCTCAACATTACAGTGGTCTAGGCTAAATGTACTGCTAGGGAGAGAAGGGATTTTTGTGTCACGACCCAAATTCCAACCCACGGGATCGTGATGGCGCCTAACATCACACTTGCTAGGCAAGCCAATGTTAGAACTTGATTAGCCATTTTCCTTTGAATATTTACTTAAAAACAATGAGGCAATTTAAAATAAACTAAATCTAATAATTTCTAATAAATGTAATCCGGAATAATAGTCGATATGAAGAAATGAACCGCGAGCAACTATATAACTATAAGACTACCCAGGGTCTGGTGTCACAATTCACGAACTATTAAAGAGTACCACAAATAATGGGCTGAAAGAATTATATATCTGTTTTTTAATGTAATAAAACAGTGTCTATAAGATTAAGAAAAGACTCCAGGAATCTGCGGATGCCAGCAGATCTACCTCGTTCCTCCGAATGATGTTGCCAGCTACTAAAATCTCCTAACTCTGGTCGGTACCTGGATCTGCATAAAAGAGTGCAGAGTGTAGTATCAGTATAACCGACCCCATGTACTGAGTAAGTGCCGAACCTGACCTCGACGAAGTAGTGACGAGGCTAAGGTGGGGCAATCATAACATAACATGTGACAATATATATATAATACATCAAGAAGGAAATAATAATAATAATAATAATAATAATAATAAACTAAATAACTAGTAACTTGCAACAGTAAATAAAAATAACTCGGACAACTCTTTCCAGATATCAGCTATAATCAAACTCCTCAAAATTTCCAAGTTTCAATTTAAATCACAGTAAAATCAGAGTATGAAAAACTTTTTAATAAAATCGGAGTTTTCCAAAATCCTTATTTTTTGAAAATCAATAAAACATAAATATTCACCCTTATCGCTCCTTGTTGCGGCACACAACCCGCTCTCACTTATCCACCCTTATAGCTCCTCCCTATATACATATATATATCACCCTTATTTCTCCTGTTGTGGTGTACAACCCGATCCCATCTGTCCACCCTTATCACTCCTTGTTGCGGCGTACAACCTGCTCCCACCAGACAATCGCATCACTTTATTTATAAAAAATTTCACAATTCAGGTCAAAACCTTTCACAATCATTTTGTCTCAACAATTTTAAACAGAAAGTTGTACAACTCATGAACAGAAAGTTGTACAATTCTTACCAAATTTCACAGATAGGACTTAAATATCTTAACAAACCTGTATGGGGATCCGGAACCAAAATACGGGCCCAATACTAATGAGTTCAAATATAAATTAATTTATTTATTTTCTTAAAATTCCAGCATAACAATTTTCTTCAAAAATCGATTTCTAAAGCTAGGTACCAAAAGTTGTACAACTCATGAACAGAAAGTTGTACAATTCTTCCAAATTTCACAGATAGGACTTAAATATCATAACAAACCTGTTCCGTGCATACGCCCAAGTCCCGTATTTTACTGCGGACCTCCCGGGATCATTAGAACACGGATTCGGGTCCGTTCACCCAAAATGTTGAACCAAGTCAACTAAAACCAAATTTTAAATTCCAAAAATTATTATTTCTCATATTTCACATAAAAGTTTTTCGGTTTCACGCCTGGACTGCGCACGCAAATCGAGGTAAATAAAATTAATATTTTTAAGGCTAATATTGTGGAAACTGACTCGAGGATGATCTGTGACATACTACAGGCCAAAAATCTAAGCAACAACAAGCTGAAACATGAGGCCGAGGAATTAATGGATAATCTGGATATCCGCAGGGCATCTATTAACCATTGCCTTCGTGAAGCAAATCAAGTAGCAGATTGGTTCGCTAAAGAGGCCACCACAACCAACGGAGGCATCACACATACTGATTTCAGACAGATTCCAAGGGCGGCCAAGGGCCCTTTCTTCACGGATATGTGGTAGGTTCCTTCTTTTAGAATTAGATATGAAAAACTCAATTTTTTTGTAAGTTAATTCGGTGTATAGTGAGAGGAAATGGTCTAATATGTATTTTTGCCCAGACTCTTCCTCTCTTAAGGTAGATAGGCATTAATGAGGTAAGGTTTATGTCCCCTTAGTGTACTCTTTTTGTTTATATAGTAGACATGGTAGTGAACCAGCCAAATCCCCCAACACCACAGGAGATGAAAACCTGGGTGATTAGCTTTAAAAAAAAAATAGAGAAGAGAAAAGGATACAAAAGAGAGGAATCCTCAAATCTTGCTGGTGCATTTCTGACGCGAGAAGTGCTGCCCTTTTATAGGCAAATTTCACAAGGTTCATTGGCCACCAAAATAGATTACAAAAACAGGTCATATGACCAAAACAGAGTTATCAAAACAAGGCGACATAAAATTTTAATGCCTAAGTGAGTGGCTGCATATTAGAATTTTGTTTGGTATTTAATGTTCTGTTTGAATATTACATATAGTCTTAATGAAGAATTTTTTTTCTTAGTTTTGTTTAGAATTAAGAAAATTATAAGAAAACAATAAGGAAATTGAAATCTAGTAAGAGTTGGACAGACAAATAAGGAAATTGAAATCTAGTAAGTGTTGGATAGGTTGAGTTATAATGCATCGTTTCGCTCATTTTCATTCCATTTATTTCGGTCTAGTTCATGCAGATCATTAACTCACCCATTTATCAATTCAGTTTATTTTGACATTTAGTTCAACTCGTTCATTAACGTTTGAATATACAGTTACAAATCTAGTTTTAACATATTTTAAGTTAGATGAAATATAGTTGCAGCAATTCCATTCATTGTCTTGAGTTGTGCTGATACATGCTAAATCAATGAGATTTTTAACAAGTTGGGTTTCATCAACATCGGCTAGTTCTTTTTTTATTTAAAATTGACCGAAATTGAGGATTCTTAACAAAAGTGCTTACTAGCCTTAAAATTGAATTTTCAAATTATTGGTTGTGTGTAAAATTAGTCGAGTGCTTCGTTAAAACTTTTGGAAGTATTGTTAGAAAGATAAATCTTCATGTTTTTTGTTAATGTAAATGTAAAGCAAAACAACTTCCTACCTCAAATATTCTTCCACTAATTTCTCATTAATGGTAGTTATTTTTCTTTGCTTTTTCAAAATGGAAAAAATGTTTCGTGAAGGAATACAGAGAATACTATCGCAAAATCAGATGATTAAGAGATAAACAATGAGATAAAGGAGAACAAATATATAACACAATTCAGCCTTGAGTACATGAATTCTCGCAGTAG
Source organism: Nicotiana paniculata (assembly GCA_005239505.1). NCBI lineage: Eukaryota > Viridiplantae > Streptophyta > Magnoliopsida > Solanales > Solanaceae > Nicotiana > Nicotiana paniculata. The sequence goes on along the minus strand of ML357998.1, from coordinate 3,941 downwards.
CATATTAGTTTTTCCCTAAGGGTTTTCATAATCCTCTTGCATAAAACAAATAATTTCCCACAATAAGAAAAATATGTTACTCCACTCACATTGTCACTAAATACCTCTATCTCTACAATGTACAATTACATATTTCATGACGTTTATGCTCACACAAACTGGAAAATAATCTAGAGAGCCAAAATAATTTTTCCAAGGAAAAATATTTTATACGAAATATAGTTCATGAAAAACATTTTACATATTATACCAACGACACTTACATTTTTGCAACCTTAGAGGTGGAAGAAGTCGCAACATCCTTTGCCCAGAAAGTTTGTTTCTAACTTCAAGCTTTAACAAGAGAATACAGTGGAGTAGATCACATGAGAATATAAGGATAATACTAACGTTATGTATTGTATATGTTTACTACGTCGCCAACCTTAAGTATATATGTGCATCTCATATACAGGGACTAATCAACATTATGCTTATTGCGATTGTTAATTATAATATACCTAACACAAAATATTTTACTAGTTTTTCTGGGATTCCAACTAGCTAGCCATATTGCATTATCGTTAATTAGGATGAAATTAATTAAGGTTATTGGTAATTAATTAAGAAAGGAGATGGATAGATACTTGGTTTTCTTCTTAGCGTTAGCGGGAAGACAGGTACTCTCTTCTTCCCTACTCTACATGGAATCCTGCACACTGCTTTCTACGTCGTCTCGGCTGCTACAGGAATCACAGGAGAGCTGAATAAGCTGTAACGCTGCCTTCATATCCGCCTCCCTCAGCTTCACCATTGACGACGATGCAGATTTCTTCATTAATTACGTACAACAATTTAAGCAATTCTTTTTTTTACTTTTTCTTTATTTCTTTTTCTAAAATGGTAAGTAATTCAGTCATGGCCTATGTTCAACGTAAATATTACTGTATAGGGTAATTAATACTGACTTTAAGGGTGTGGATTCTTAATGAAATTGGTAACCATAAGACCTTCTGCATGAGATAAATATATTTTACATTTATAATTAGACGTGAGTTCTTTTTTCTAATTGTTTCTGTCATACTGTGACAGCGCCCTCCATAGATTAAAAGTCAATACAAATAACTTAGAAGGGATTTTATATACTTGAGGAGGTATTGAATTTAGACACAGTATTCTTAGATGTTTGGGAGGAAGGGATGTTATATACTTCGAGAGAACATATATCAATTTCGAGAGCCGATAAATTTTTTTCCCTAAAAAATGAGCACACCCTTTTTGCAGACAAGCTTTGAAAATAAACTTCATAAAAAGGTAATTAAAAAAAAAATTATAAAGCAAAATTGTGTTGTCTTCTTAAGGTGACCTAAGTCTAAAGTTGAAAATGAATTGAATACAATTCAACACTCAAAGAAAAGATTAAAATTGAATTTTTTTTTTCAACAACAAAAAAAAATAAAAAAAAATAAATAAATAAATTTGATTCTATAAAAGTTAAAATTTTAAGCTAAATGCGACTTTTAAAAAATTGTTGAGGTTTTTCTTCTGCAGCTTCCATTTCTTCATAGAGCTCATCTCAAGTTCTCCGCCTGAATTCTCTTGTATGTGTTTATAGAAGATATTGTCTCTTCTCTACTTCTTCACTATGGTCGGTAGAACTTCTGAATGTCAAATAATATAATAACATGTAAACACTAATGGAAAACCTTAGTTTAAAAGTATCAAGAAATTTATCATATAAATTAAGCATGATATTAGTTAATAATAATAGAAAATCATAGTTAATCAAACAAGAAATTGTCATTTTTAGTTTAAAGTACCATCTAAAATATTTTTGCATAAAGTTGATGAAATCAGTCTCCCATTTAGTTATCTTAAAGTGTAAAATATGTTCTTTCTGAAGAAAATATTTTGCTATATAATATTGAAAATTATTTATATCAAATATTAATAACTCTCGCCTCTATTATGTACCATTACGTATTTCATCTACCTTTATGGTCACTGAAGCAGGAGATTTTAATGTTCTAGAGAATGGAAATAATTTTGTAAAGTGTTCTTTTACAAAAGGGAAAGGTTTTATAATATTACCAAATACTTACATTTTTACAATCTTGGAGGCGGAAGAAGTTGTAACATCCTTTTCTCCTTTGCCTTTTTGATTGTCTCTCAATTTTCTCTTACAACCAACATTCTTTTTGTTGGTTTTGACATTTGAATCTTCTTTGGTCGAAAAAATACTCATATTTGGATTTTCCCCAACTGGGAGATTCCAATTATATTCATCTTCAACTGGTGAGAGCCTATTAGTACACTGTAGAGTTCAAGGAAACTTGATAAGATAAATAAGTAGTTTAACTTTTTTATTTTGTCAAATTTCTTAGCTTAGAGAAAAGATTAGTAATGGAATAGACATAAGGTAGTATGAATCACCTTGTAAAGGTTAGTCATGCAACGGAATTTTATACTCCTCGGAATTCCTTGTTTGATATAGTATTTATTATCCTTTTCGTCTCTTGTCAAAAGTTTCGAGCCACTATTAACGTTATAGTCAAGATCATCAAGAAGTCTATCTTCACATGTAACTCTGTTGACCTCAGATTCACCTGAAAATCATGTGTAGCTAGATAAGAGAGAATGATACAAAATACTCTACCTTGTGCTAAGATCCAAGCATAATCAAATAAGAGGGTCTTGATAGCCATCTTGATCTTTTTCATATCTTATTGGAAGTTTCGAGCCATCACTGATGTTTTTATCCTTTAAAGTGTGATCAGAATTATTTGGGAGACTATCCTCACTTGTGACGATATTGAGATCAAATTCACCTGGAAATCAAGCATAATCAAATAAGAGGGTCTGGCACGTCCAATTATTTAGAAAAATTAATATAAGTCAATAGTGAGATTTAAGATTCTATAATACTATTGATATCTTGTTTTTGTTGTTGTTTTTGTTGTTGTTGTTGTTCGGGTAGTTCCTCCGCGAAAGAACCTTCTTGCCCATTTTCCTTACAANATCAAATATTCACGTTTGCGGAAAGTTAAACCTTCCTTAATATTAGAGGTTCATAGTTGAAAAACAAAGTAAAATATTCCCTCGATATTAATAGGTTCAAGTATAAAAAACAAAAGTACTAATAAAAAATGTTCAAAGATATGAAATTATATAGTTAGAAATTTTAATAGTTTTGGATAATTTCATACCTCGCATAAACTCTAAAAAAATTGATAAAGATAGACTTGTGCTTATTCTTGAGCAAAAAATGCATCACGAGAAGAATTTATTTATTTAACGGATTAATTGATAAAAAATTTAAATCAAAGTATATAAGTGAATTAAAAAAACTAAATTCTAGTATGGTGTTGACGTAAGTAAATAAAAATAAGACATGAATTACCTTGTTGAGGTCAATAATATTATTGGAACTTAACATTGTATTCTCTGGTATTCCATATTGTAATTGGTAGTCTACATCTTTCACGTATTCCATCGGAAGCTTTATATTATTATCAATGTTATTGTCTCGACGGACGCGATTAAAATTTTCTGACAAGCTATTTTCGCCTAAAACTATGTTGCTCTCAAAGTTATCACCTGAAAATCATGCGTAACAAAATTAATGAGAAGGAATAATACAAATGGAACGAACGATGTAGTTCGATGTAAGTTCAAAAGAAGTTATAATTCTTTTGGGACTTAAACCCCACCCCCCCCCCCCTCCCCCCACGACACACACACACACACATATATGATTTGTAACAAATCAGTTTTTTTTTTTCTTTTGAGAAAAAATAAATAATTTCATTCCCTGTTTTAGATTATGGACCAAATAAATAAATAAAAGAAAAAAGGAAAATCAATTGTTCTACAAATAAAAGGAGGCAAAAAGCGGGACCAAAACATTTGTTAAACCAAGATGAATTAACCAGATACATGTGTCTGAAGATGAAAGAAAAAGG
>ML357997.1:0-127464 GCA_005239505.1 Nicotiana paniculata | reverse complement strand
TATATATATATACATATATATATATATATATATACATATATATATATATATATATACATATATTCGAGCTGCACAGGTTTATTTGGTAGTCTGGTTCTAGCCTCGTCACTACTTCGCCGAGGTTAGGCTAGGCACTTACCAGTACATCGGGTCGGTTATACTGATGCTAAACCTGCACTTCTTTATGTTGTGCAGATTAGACAGCCGGACCCGGAGGACATTGTTAGTGGGAGTGTCTTCCAACTTATCCTAGAGGCTTCAAGGTATACCCGCTGGCGTTTGTGGGCCTTGGCGTCTCTCCCATCCCTATGTCTTCACTTCTGTCTTGTTTTTCCTCTAGTTTCAGAGACAGTCATGTATTTCCTTTCAGACTTGTATTTAGCACTCTTATAGACAGCTCGTGAGTTTGCGACTCCAGGTTTTGGGAAAACTATGCGTCGATGTATTATGTTGTCTTTACTTAGTTTTGAAACCATATTTATTTCTTTCCGCTGATAAGTTGTGAATTGTTTTAGCTTATTCTGTTAAATCGATGTTTTCATGCTAGTTTAACTATACATGTTGGCTTGTCTAGCTAGTTCAACATTAGATGCCATCACGACCCGATGGTGGGATTTCGGGGCGTGACAAGTTGGTATAAGAGCACTAAGTTACTTAGGTCTCACGACTTAGGGAAAACCTTTTAGAGTCTGAGGGATCGGTATGGAGACGTCTGTATTTATCCCCAAGAGGCTGCAAAGTTAGGATGACTCCACATTTCTATTTGTCTCTGTCGTGCGATATAAATTCTGAGTACTGATTGAGTTTCTATTCTATTCTCTCGCAGATGGAAATTACGCGTGCTTCCCTTTGTTCCGCCCAACATCCCGACACTCCTGCTACAGCTCCTACGAGGGGCCGAGGTCGAGGACGAGGTCGTGGTAGAGGCCGAGGCCGAGGCCAGGCTCGACCTAGAGCAGCAGCCCCAGTGGAGGACCCTCAGGACGAGTCTGACGAGGAGGTCCCAGTTCCGGCAGTCCTAGTTGGACCAGCTCAGGTCCCAGAGGGGTTCATAGCTACTCCAGTGCTTCAAGACGCTCTTGTCTGTCTAGTCGGACTCATGGAAAGTGTAGCACAGGCGGGTCTTCTTCCTACTGCACCAGCCGTCTCTCAGGCTGAGGGAGGTTCCCAGACTCCTGCCGCCTGCACGCCAGAGCAGCTAGCTCCATAGTTTCAGACTCCGGCACCTCAGCCAGCCGGAGTAGCTCAGCCGGGTATTGCAACACCGGTAGTAGAGGGAGCAACTATGTCAGTAGATGCTTTGTGGAGACTGCACAGGTTCACTACTTATCCACTGCTACTTTTTACTGGTTCACCATCAGAGGACTCCCAGGATTATTTGGACAGCTGCCATGAGGTTCTTCAGAACATGGGCATAGTGGAGTCCAATGGGGTTGACTTTGCTACTTTTCGATTATCGGGCGTAGCCAAGAGTTGGTGGAGAGACTATTGTTTAGCCAGACCAGCTGGATCTACTACCTTTGACTTGGACTCAGTTCTGAGAGGTATTTTTGGGGAAGTTCTTTCCCATTACTCAGAGAGAGGACCTTCGGAGGTAGTTTGAGCGTCTTCAGCAGGGATCCACTTCAGTCACTCAGTACGAGACCAGGTTCATCGCTCTAGCCCGACATGCTATTATGATACTTCCCACTGATCGAGAGAGGGTTAAGATATTTATTGAGGGATTGGCCAGCCTATCAAACTTCAGATGGCTAGAGAGTCGGGTACCGATATATCATTCTAGGATGCGGCCAATGTGGCCAGGAGGATTGAGATGATTATGTCACACGGTGGTGGTCAGGGGGCTGACAAGAGGCCCTGTGATTTCGGTCGTTTCAGTGCAGCCTCATCTGGAGGTAGGGATTCTTCAGGAAGAGGTCATCCTCCCAGACCCTTTCAGTCAGCTCTCCAGGTTTCTCATGGTACTTCAGGTGGTCGTGGTTATCAGACACACTATTCTGATCAGCAGCCTTATAGTGCGCCACTAGCTCCTATCAGTGCACCACCGCATAAGAGTTTCCGGGGTGGTTATTTAGGTCGACAGGGTCAGATTCAATTCCCTCAGCAGCCGAGGTCTTGTTACACTTGTGGCGATCCGGGTCACCTTGCCATATTTTTCCCTCGAGCATCAGGTAGTTCACAGGATCAGGGTTCTCGTGCCATGGTATAGGCACCAGGTGTTCCATAGCCTCTCCAGCCAGCTAGAGGTGGGGGTAGAGGTGCTAGAGGTGGAGGTAGAGGTCATAGAGGTAGAGATCAGGCCGCCAGAGATGGAGGCCAGCCGGCAGCCGGTCGTCCCATAGATGTGGTTCAGGGTGGTGGGGCCCAGCTCCGATGTTATGCTCTTCCAGCCAGACCAGAGGCTGAGTCTTCAGATGCAGTCACTACAGGTACTATTCGGGTCTATGAAAGCGATGTTTCAGTGCTATTTGATCCAGGGTCTATGTATTCGTACGTGTCCTCTTATTTTGCACCGTACCTGGTCATGCCTAGTGATCCACTGAGTATTCCTGTTTATGTATCTACACCGGTGGGTGATTCTATCGTGGTCGATCGAGTCCATCGTTCTTGTGTTGTTGTGATTGGGGGTCTTGAGACCCGTGTTGATTTGTTGCTTTTAGGTATGGTCGACTTTGATGTTATATTGGGGATGGACTGGTATCCCCATAACATGCTATCTTGGATTGCCATGCCAAGATGGTGACCTTAACCTTACCGTATTTGCGCCGTTTGGACTGGAGAGGGACTCCTGGTCATTCTACCCGCAGTGTTATTTCGTACATGAAGGCTCGACGTATGGTCGAGAAGAGGTGTTTGGCTTATGTTCACGATTCCAGTGTTGAGGTTCCCTCTATTGATTCGGTACCTGTGGTTCGTGAGTTTCCTGAGGTCTTTCCTTCAGACTTGACGGGGATGCCACCCGATAGGGACATTGATTTCTGCATTGATCTGGCTCCGAGCACCCATCCCATTTCTATTCCGCCGTATCGCATGGCCCCGCCAGAGTTGAAAGTGTTGAAGGAACAGTTGCAGGATTTTCTTGGGAAGGGTTTCATTAGGCCCAACGTTTCTCCTTGGGGTGCTCCAGTATTGTTTGTGAAGAAAAAGGATGGTTCGATGAGGATGTGCATTGATTACCGGCAATTGAACAAGGTTACAATCAAGAATAAGTATCCACTGATGAGGATTGTTGATTTGTTCGATCAGCTTCAGGGTGTCAAGGTATATTCAAAGATAGACTTGAGATCTGGCTACCATTAGTTGAGGATTAGGGCATCCGATGTCTCTAAGACAACTTTCCGCACTCGGTACGGGCATTACGAGTTTTTGATCATGTCATTTGGGTTGACAAATGCCCTAGCAGCTTTTATGGACTTGGTGAACCGAGTGTTCAGGCCTTATTTGTACTCGTTCGTGATAGTCTTCATTGATGATATATTGATATACTCCCGCAGCCAGGAGGAGCACGAGCAACATCTCAGAGTGGTTCTTCAAACTCTGAAGGACAGTCAGCTATATGAAAAATTTTCGAAGTGTGAGTTCTGGTTGAGTTCAGTTGCATTCCTGGGTCATGTCGTATCACCAGAGGGTATTCAGGTTGACTCGAAGAAGATTGAGGCAGTCATGAACTAGCCTAGACCAACATCAGCTACAGAAATTCGGAGTTTCTTAGGATTGGCAGTCTACTATCGTCAGTTTGTGGAAGGGTTCTCATCTATTATAGCTCCGATGACCAGGTTGACCCAGAAGGGTGCCCAATTCAGATGGTCGGACGAGTGTGAGGTGAGCTTTCAGAGGCTCAATACAGCTCTGACTACGGTACCAGTATTGGTTTTGCACACAGGTTCAGGGCCTTATACAGTCTATTGCGATGCTTCCCGTATTGGGCTTAGTGCAGTGTTGATGCAGGATGGCAAGGTCATTGCTTATACTTCGAGGCAATTGAATATTCATGAGAAGAACTATCCAGTGCATGATTTGGAGTTGGCAGCCATTGTTCACGCATTGAAGATTTGGAGGCACTATCTGTATGACGTGGCGCGTGAGGTGTTCACGGATCATAAGAGTCTTCAGTACTTGTTCAAGAAAAATGAGTTGAATTTGAGGCAGAGGACGTGGTTGGAGTTGTTGAAGGATTATGATATTACCATCTTATATCACCCGGGGAAGGCCAATGCGCTGGCTGATGCTTTGAGTAGGAAGCCAGCTAGTATGGGCAGTCTTGCTTTTATTCCGGTCAGTCAGAGGCCGCTTGCATTGGATGTTCAGGCTTTGGACAATCGATTTGTGAGGTTGGATATTTCTGAGCTTAGTCGAGTGTTGTCTTGTACGATCGCTCGTTCTTCATTATTGGAGCGTATCCGTGATCGGCAATTTGATGATCCCAATTTGTGTGTCCTTAGAGACACGGTGCAGTGCGGAGGCGCCAAGCAGGTGATCTTAGATGATGATGGCATTTTGAGATTGCAGGGGCGAGTCTATGTGCCCAATGTTGATGGGATTCGAGAGTTGATTTTAGAGGAGGCCCATAGTNGAGTTTGTGTGCCCAATGTTGATGGGATTCGAGAGTTGATTTTAGAGGAGGCCCATAGTTCTCGGTACTCTACTCATCCGGGCGCCGCGAAGATGTATCATGATTTGCGGCAACATTATTGGTGGCGTAGAATGAAAGGATATTGTGGCATATGTGGCGCGATGTTTGAATTGTCAACAGGTTAAGTATGAGCATCAGAGGCCTGTTGGTTTATTTCAGAGGATTGAGCTTCTCGAGTGGAAGTGGGAGAGGATCACTATGGACTTCGTTACAGGACTTCCGTTGACCCGGAAGAAGTTCGATGCAGTTTGGGTCATTGTTGATAGGCTGACCAAGTCAGCGCATTTCATTCCTATGGCAGTCTCCTATTCATCCAAGAGGTTAGCTAAGATATATATCCGGGAGATTGTTCCCTTTTATGGTGTGCCGGTATCTATCATTTCGGATCGGGGCGCGCAGTTTACCTCGCGTTTCTGGAGAGAAGTTCAGCGAGAGTTAGGCACCCAGGTGGAGTTGAGCACAACATTTAATCCTTAGACGGAGGATATGCTACGGGCTTGTGTTATTGACTTTGGAGGATCATGGGATCAATTCTTGCCTTTAGCAGAGTTTTCCTACAACAACAGCTACCAGTCGAGTATCCAGATGGCTCCTTATGAGGCTTTATATGGTAGGCGGTGTCGATCTCCCGTTGGATGGTTTGAGCCGGGAAAGGCTCGGTTGTTGGATACAGATTTGGTTCAGGAGGCCTTGGACAAGGTAAGGATCATTTAGGATAGGCTTCGTACAGCTCAGTCCAGGCAAAAGAGTTATGCAGATCGCAAGGTTGGAGATGTGGCTTTCATGGTTGGTGAGCGAGTATTTCTCCGAGTGTCGCCTATGAAGAGCGTGATGAGATTTGGGAAGAAGGTCAAGCTTAGCCCTACGTTCATTGGTCTGTTTGAGATTCTTGATCGAGTGGGAGAGGTGGCTTATAGACTTGCATTGCCGCCTAGCTTATCAGCCGTACATCCAGTTTTTCATGTGTCCATGCTTCGGAGGTATCACGGCGATCCAGCCCACGTGTTATATTTCAGCACTGTCCAGTTGGACAAGGACTTATCTTATGAGGAGGAGCCGGTAGCTATTCTAGACCGGCAGGTTCTTCAGTTGAGATCCAAGAGTTTCCCTTCTGTTCGTGTTTAGTGGAGAGGTTAGCCTCCTGAGGCATCGACCTGGGAGTCCGAGTCCGATATGTGGATTCGTTACCCTCATTTATTCCCCGACTCAGGTACTTCCTTCTTCTGTCCGTTCGAGGACGAACAGTTATTTTAGAGGTGGAGAATGTGATGACCCAAGGGGTCATCACCTATTTTATTACCCATTTCGTACTTACGAGGCCTTGAAAACCTCATCTGTAGTTGCCTCGATTGCGTGCGCAGTCTGGGCGCATCGTCGGACAGCTTAAATATGAAATTCTGTGAAAAATACTAAAATTTAATATTAAAATGAGTAAATTTGACTCCGGTCAACATTTTGGGTAAACAGACCCGGACCCGTGATTTGACGGTCTCGGAGGGTCCATAGGAAAATATGGGACTTGGGCGTATGTCCGGAATCGAATTCCGAGGTCCCAAGCCCGAGAAATGAATTTTTGAGTAAAATTGTTTTTCTGAAATTTATAAAGAAAAGTGAAATGAAAATTGATTAGAATGTGTTGGTATCGGGTCCGTATTTTGATTCCGGCGCCCGGTACAGGTCTTATATGTGGTTTAAGATATTTCTGTGAAGTTTGGTTGAAATTGGACGTCGTTTGACGTTCGGACTTAATACTCTAAATTTGAAAGTTTATGAAGTTTGAAGAAAAACTAGTGATTTTGAGGTTTGATTCGTTGTTTTTGATGTTATATTGGCGATTTGATCGCACGGTTAAGTTCGTAGGATGTTTTTGAGTTATTGCATGTGATTTGTTAGGAGCCCTGAGAGCTCGGGAGTGTTTCGGAGGTGTCTCGGAGTGATTTTGAACTTAGGAAGATTGCTGGTTTTTGGCTTCAGCAGTTGCAGGTCCATTTGTTCTTCGCGTTTGCGACGCCTCTTCCGCGTTCGTGAAGCTTCAAGCCTTTTCTTCATCGCGTTCGCATCCATACCCTCGCAATCGCGTAGGGTTATTTGACCCTGAGGGCTTAGCTCTATTTTCCTCTTCGCGTTCGCGTACAGTTAACCGCGATCGTGTAGCTTTACAGGTCTCCTTCATCGCGTTCGCGTGATGTCCCACGCGTTCGCGTAAGTCAACTTCTGGACCCCAGCCTTTTTACTCTTCGCGTTTGCGTTCTCCCATCCGCAAACACGATGGTCTGTCCAGTCTACCCTTCGCGAACGCGACCTCTCTTCCGCGATCGCGAAGGGCAATTTTGCCCAGTGGTATATAAATATTTCTAGAACAGTAGCTTCGGGATTTTTCATAAGTTTTCACGAAATTCATGTTCGCCAAGGTCCTTAGGCATCCATTGAAGCCATCCTTCACCAAAACTTCTTGGGTTAGTTAATTTTAACTCGTTTCCTTCTTTTTTCATCTATATCTAATGAATTCCTAAGCCTAAAACATGAAATTTAGAGTAGAAAATTTGGAATTTGGGTAGAGTTAGGCTTTTTTGAGTTTTCTTGATTTAGACCTCGTTTTGGGGTCGAATTTGAAAACAAATTATATTCGGGGTCGTGGGTGAATGGGTGACATGGTGTTGGTCCAAGCCTCGTGTTTGGACCAAGCGGGCCCCGGGTCAAATTTTGTTATTTTGGAAGAATGCATGGAAATGGGTGATTAGGTTATGTAATTGAATTACTGAATCCTTATTGATATACTTGAGTTGATTATGTCTAGATAATACCATTCAGGAGTTGAATTCTAAAGGAAAGGCGGTGTTAGAGGGTTGAGTGCTATATTTTGGACCCGAGGTAAGTGTTTGGTCTAACCTTAGCTTGAGGGAATATGAGTTGAGTATTATTTGCTACTTGGTAATTTTCAAATAGGATGTATAGGCATGGTGATGAGTGTCTATACATTGGTGTCTAGCATGACCGTGAGTCCTTATATTTCGAATATTCTGATTTTGTTGTAACTTCCATGCTTAATTGATGATTTCTATATGTTGTAAAGAGCATGTGAAGGGAATTGTGATCTTTAAACTCCTTTAGAGCATTGGCTCAAATTGTAGCACGAATGGTAAAGATATATGAGATAATTGAATCCTTTGGAGCATTGGCTCAAGTAATAGAGTAAATTTTGAAATGAAAGTGAAAGAAAGAGAAAGAGTTACTAAAATGTTCCCTTGCCAGGATTTAATTGTTAAATTGATGTTCCCTTGCCGGGATTTCTATTTTTTTCCTGCTTACTCCCTTGCCCTTGTTTGTGATTGCTGTTTGGGTGAGGAAGAGTATTAAAGCACGAAGGGTGATGTCGTGCACTATTTGCTACTGTAAGGAATAGTGTTAAAACACGAAGGGTGATGCTGTGCATTGTTTCATATTGTCTTCCTCGATGGGATGTTGAGATTACTGTTATTGTTCCCTTGCAGGGATTTCTATTATTATCCTGCTTAATCCCTTGCCCTTGTTTGTGATTGCTGTTTAGGTGAGGAAGAGTGTTAAAGCACGAAGGGTGATGCTGTGCACTGTTTGCTATTGTGAGTAAGAGTGTTAAAGCACGAAGGGTGATGCCGTGCATTGTTTGATATTGTGAGGAAAGAGTGTAAAGCACGAAGGGTGATGCAATGCCGTACGATGTACCATTCCGTACCGATATTCATTGATTATACTGTGAGGAAAGAGAGTAAAAACACGAAAGGTGATGCCGTGCAATAATTTACATTGATTACATTATACATTGCATAGTGAGGACGAGAGTAAAATCACGAAGGGTGACGCCGTGCAAGTTTGTGATTTCTGATCCTTATTGATATTCTGGCTTTGTTGTCCCTTTCTTTATTTAAGATTTCTTATATGAAACTATTGTCTCCCCACAACATGTTCCCCTTCCTTTATTGATTGATTACTTCATGTATTTATTTTCCGTTATGTGTGTGTGTATATATATATATATATTCGAACTGCACAGGTTTATTTGGTAGTCTGGTTCTAGCCTCGTTACTACTTCGCCGAGGTTAGGCTAGGCACTTACCAGTACATGGGGTCGGTTGTACTGATGCTACACCTTCACTTCTTTATGTTGTGCATATTACGCAGCCGGACCCGGAGGACATTGTTAGTGGGAGTGTCTTCCAGCTTATCCTAGAGGCTTTAAGGTATACCCGCTGGCGTTCCTAGGCCTTGGCGTCTCTCCCATCCCTATGTCTTCGCTTCTGCCTTGTTTTTCCTCTAGTTTCAGAGACAATCATGTATTTCCTTTCAGACTTGTATTTAGCACTCTTATAGATAATTCGTGAGTTTGTGACTCTAGGTTTTGGGAAAACTATGCGTCGATGTATTATGTTGTCTTTACTTAGTTTTGAAACCATATTTATTTATTTCCGCTGTTAAGTTGTGAACTGTTTTTAGCTTATTCAGTTAAATGGATGTTTTCATGCTAGTTTAACTGTATACGTTGGTTTGTCTAGCGATTTCAATGTTAGACGCCATCACGGCCCGATGGTGGGATTTTGTGGCGTGACAAAGGAAGCTCATTAGCTCATGCCCGTATGTCGTATCAATCATTTGATTAATGTTTGCCAATGGAAAAAAGTCTTTAGGACACACCTTATTTAGATCTTTATAGTTTACGCACATCCTAAATTTGATATTTTTTGGGTACTACAACTACGTTGGCTAACCAATTCGGATACTTTACCTCCCAGATTGAACCTATATTGAGTAGTTGTGTTAGCTTTTCTTTGACAAACTTGTTCTTGACCTTGGGTATCAGGCACTTCTTCTTCCTTACAGGAGGGAAATTTAGATCCATACTTATCAAGTGGACCGCTACCTCTAATGGGATGCATGTCATATCCGAGTGCGACCACGCAAAGCAATTAACGCCAGTTTTAAGAAAATTGATAAATTCTAACCTGAGCTCGGGATTTAACCCTGTCCCTAGATGAAACTCCCTTTCCAAAAACTCTTCGAACAAGGCCTCTTGATCAAGTTCCTCTGCAGTCGACTTGGTAATATCAGTCTACTCCGATACCATAAAATATCTCAGAACCTGATAGCATTCCGATGACTTCTCGCTCTTATCGTCTTCATTTGGAAAGGGCGACGACATCAGTTCCTATAATTTCTCTTTGTTGGACTCTTTCCCTTTTACTGTTGGAAATAGTTACCGCGCTCATCTCTCTTGCTGCCGGTTGATCTCCTCTTATTTGTTTGATTCCTTGTGACGTTGAAAATTTAAATCACTGATGATATGTTCAGGGTACGACCTTCATCTCATGTATCCACGGCCTTCCAAGGATTACATTATAACCCATATCACTATCTACCACTTAGACTAGAGTAGTATTTGTTACTCCTTCGGCGTGTGTGGGTAGAAAAATCTCTCGGGTTTTCATGCTTGTCAAGTTGAATCCAGCTAAGAGTTTTGTTTCCAGTAATGATGTTTCTAGTCAACTTTTCTTGTTCTTGCACCCTCCATTGGATGATGTTGGTTGAGCTTCCTGGTCAACCAAAACACGTTTAATTTAGAAGTCTAAAACATTGAGAGAAGTTACCAAAGTGTCATTGTGTGGCAAAAGAAGTCCATCAACGTCTTCCTTCGTGAAAGTTATATCATCTTCTATGACTTCCCAAAGACTCTTTTTGTGAGTCACCGATATCTTTGTTTTCTTTGCTGCTTAAAATGTTACATCGTTGAATTTATTTACTCCAAAAATCATGTTGATAGTCAACCGAGGGGAGCCTTCTACAACCTTCGAAGGCTCTGCATTGTCCTTACTTCGGCTGTAGTTTTTCTTAGCCTGATCACTTAAAATTCCCTAAGATGGCCATTCTTCAATAATGTCGCCACCTCTACACGAAAATGTCGACAATCTCCAGTTTTATGGCCGTGTGTCAGGTGGTTTTCACACCATAAGCTGGGATCCCTATGGCTAGGATCTGATTGGATTGGCTTCTGGAACCGTGCTTCTTTTATATTCCTTATTTTAAATACCATCTCTGCTAAGCTGGCGTTAAAGTTGTGATCTGACAACCTAGGATTTGTAGAGTCTCGGGCCCCTAGCACATTCTTCTCCTATAACGATCTGTTATTTCGGCCATGATTGGTTCTTCTACCAGGAGCAAATTTATCCGATGACCAAAACCCTTTGTTGCTAGGAACATTAGTTCTTTCATACGGTAGAAAACTACCTCTCTAGAGCACCGCCGATGTGCATCAAAGTTACTTTTAAACTTGTCCTGGTTTTTGTCTCGATCCCATCCCTTGGTTGATACCGGGGACCCAAGCTGATCGCCTTCTAGCCTTAACTTTGACTCATAATGGTTACGAACATCCGCCCATGTGGTTTCTTGAAATTCGAGTAGGCTTTCCTTCGCCTTTCGAGAGGCATCAAAGCTTTGTGGATTTAAACACTTTGTGAATGCCTCTGTTGCCCACTCATTTGGTATCATCACTAACAACATCCTCTCTTTCTGGAACTGGATCACGATTTCTCATAGGAGTTTAGACTCGCCCTATGCAATCTTGAGTATGTCCGTCTTTCTGGCTTGACCCTTACTTGATCCGGCATGGGCCTTAGTGAACGAGTCTATAAATATCTCAAAAGAGTCAATTGAATGCTCGGGTAAGAGAGAATACCATGTCAGGGCCCCCTTGGTGAGGGTTTCACCAAACTTCTTTAGCAAGACCAAATCAATCATATGTTGAGCCAAATCGTTCCATTTCACAACTGTGGTGTAGACCGTGATGTGCTCCTGCAGATCCGAAGTCCCATCATATTTTGGTATGTCTAGCCTCTGTAACCTCTTTGGAATTAACACTGGTGCTGTGCTCGAATTTAACAGAAATTAAGTGTATATTTTTGAATCTGGGCCTTTTAGCACTGGTGATGCCAGGAATCTGATCCATCTAAGCATGAAACTCCTTCGCATTTTGATCCATTCGTTCGTGTAGGTCCCTCATAAAACTCATGATCTCGGCTTTGCATGAATCATTCCCATTGTTATTCCCAGATCCTCTACCGGTCCCTACGGCTTAGTTAAAACGGACTTCACCCTTGGGATGTTGTTATCGACCCTCCAATTCGTTTGGTTTGCAGGAACACTGGGAGGAATCGGGCTCCTTCTGTTCGCTTTATTGGAGGCGCCTGACATTGCTTGTTTTAACTCCGTTATCACCCGATCCTCCCTTGAGAGGTGTTTCATGATTTCTTTCTGCTATTCTCTCAGGATTTTAACCGTTTTCATGACATGTTCCTTCTCCACATCATTGAGAGTCGGTTCCCGCAAATTCCAAGGATACTGGCCATCCCAAATCGGGGTCGTATCATCCCCTTCATTGCGAGTCTCACTGATTGAGTCATCATATTGGGACAATTCTTCGTGTCTCTCAACATTGTTTGTAATATTGACATGGTTAGCTGCTATAACATTTTTCAATAAGGAAAGAATCAAAACAAGTTAGCTATAAAAGAAAGAATCAAAGCGATTATGCAACTATCTAAGCCCCACGGTGGGCGCCAAACTGTTTACCCGGAAAATAGTACAATTAAATTTGTTACGTGATTATAGACAAGTGAATTGATTTAATCTAAAAAATAATTAAGAGATAAGATTGATATTAAGATTAGCGATTGAAATTGAAGAAGCTAACGAGCCTGGAACGTAGTGCCTCCGAGGGCAAAAGTGAAAATAAATAAAGTGCAAATAAAGTTGATGAACTGAGAGCAAAAATAGGAATAAAGCTTTTGTACCCAGAAAGTTTTCTTTCCTTACAATGGATGTTGAGCCTGCTATTTATAGCTTTACCTAGTGAAACAAGATCCTAGGATCAATATCCTTTTAAATGATAATAAAAGAGTCATTGATGACAACATGTCATGAATGAAAATATTCTCTGCAACAGTCTCTCATTTAATGTTAGTGGACATTCTCTCATTGAATGCTATCTGATGGCAACCCTTGATTTTCTCCCGTCAATTACACTCCCTTCGGTGTTTACCAGATATCGATTATATTCGATGTCTCCGGTATTGGTTGTTCCATGACTTTCCTTTCCCCTATCTTCAGTTCCACATGTGATGTTTCCATTCGATCATCCGTTATAAACCAATTTTACCCTATTCAATTTTAATATGAGTTTTGTCTTTGTTTGGTTATACTACCAGCTAAACTAATCTACGTTACGGTTATTAATATCACATTGCTATAATCATATTATCTGATTCAATGCGGAAGCGCACATGTGTGTAGTTCTTTAATTTTTTACTTGTTTATCAAATATGATATTGTATTCTATTATAAGTGGGAGGCTCTCAAGTTAAAATCTCAATTACTAAAATGTTCATTAAAAGCTTACAGATCATTTTACGTTCGTTAAAAGCTGAAAGATCATTTTACCCATCAGTTAATCACTACTTCAATGAATGTTTCAGTACATACGTATATTTTGTTAAATATTATTATTCCGTCTATTTTAATTTTTGTGAACCTGTTTCACTGGGCATAGAGTTTACGGAAGAAATGAACACTTTTAATACTGTGTTCCAACAAGTCATAACATTTATGTGGCTCTAATTTTGAAACTCTTGGTGTTTAATATACTATAGTATTTGTGTAGCTATAAATGAAAGCTGTTTTAAAATTTAGAAATAAATCATTTTTTTTTGGAACGGAATAAAAGATAGGTTCATATAAACTGAAATGGAGGGAGTACTAGATATAAATACTTTATCAACTAACTGCAAAAAAACAGATTGTAATCTGAACGACCATTCTTTATTGATAACTAATAGTGCAGTGAGATAAATAGTTCAGAAATATAGAAGCATTGACAATAGAAAAATAGGGATATAAAGTTAAGGCTGCTAAGATTCTTGAATTTATGCAACCAGTTCTTAGAATGACCACGTTCATATTCACGTTCTCTTTATTTTGTTAGGTAATTCAAAAAAGAATTATTTTCTACTATTCTTGAACTAATTTTTGAGCAGAGTATACGAAAGAGAGAGTTGATGATGTAGGAGGCCCCTGACTCTTACAGTAAATCTAACATCCTATTATTGTTCTGATTTCTCCCATTGGCGTTATGGTACTTTTTCATTTATTTCTCTGTAGTCAGCTTCAACGTGTATGCATTCTCCATCATAACAACAATAGCTGATAGAAACTTGACCAGAATTTGAGAACATTAATTACTTGAACCATGTTTACCATAACAATAAAATTTATACGCGATTTTAAGGATATGTGGACCAATTTAATAGAAGTGATCGATAACGTTAAGTAAGTGAATTAAGTATAGAAATAATGACCAAACCAGTTTTGATATTAGGTCCGAGCTTAGGTCTGAACTTAGTGATTGGTCTACCCTCGGTTTGAAGGCAAATACTTATGAAGTACTATGAGCAAAAATAAGAACTCTGAATAACTTTAGAAGCAGAGAAAATAAATGTATATTGTCTTGATATGCATGTTACAATATGTCCATTGAATAAAAATATTCCCCTTTATATAGTACGAGAGTTTCATCCCTAGTAAAATTATAAGAAAGGTAAAAATCCTCTTTTTCGCTAATCACCGATCTGCTTCCTGTACGGGCCAAGATCTGTGCCGTGATATCCGGTTGGGCGCGAATATTACGGCCCTTCATTACTCGAGTGCAACCGTTTGGTAGTGTTCTTTCGAGGTCTTGGAACTTGAAAAGGATCCGGGGTGTGGGGGCCTCGATGGCTCCAATGGCAGGCACTTCGTTCGGGCCTCAACACGAGAGGTTCCAAGCTTCGATTCTGATATCATGTAGTTATGCCCTTGCTTTGTTTTCCCCTCCCGAAAATTGAGGTTCTCATTAGTCTCGATTTTACCCGTATACATATAGTCCCGTCATTTCTCAGAGAGTGGATTTGCCAAAACAATGGGAAATGATAGATGTTCTCCGGTTCCTTCCTCCGTACGTTACAACCGAAACAACAAAGAAGCCGAAACATCCCATAAGTCATGTCGTTCTGACTTCGGACATGTCAACCATCGACTGGATTCCTCAATGTGAAGCGTTATGTACCTCCCCTATAAAAGCTTCCACCCGTTGCTCTTTTTCCACTTTCCCATCAAGCTTCCACCTTCAAATTTTCTAGCTATCATTAACTTCTTCCAGACCTTAATATCTTCACCTTTTGATCTTCAAATCTACATAATTGTTCTTAGGTTCTTACCCATATATTCTTCAAATCTTCATAACCTGCTGTTCACCCTTCAAACTTGTTCTTCCAAACCATCATAATTTTTCTTCAAATTTTCAAATTTTATCAGATAGCAATGGCTAAAACATCCAAATCAATTCCCCAAGGTGCGCCTTGGGAAAATCCACCCCCTCTATGGAGGATCATGATCCTACTCTGTTATTTTGTGAATAACACCGAGTTTCATCGGTTCACCATCGACCACCTGCTCCGTCTATAAAGTGCCCTAATTTTCAGAGAGGGACTAATCAAGATCACTCGCCAAGACATCAAGGCCCCCTTTTCGAGTATTGACGAAGACTGAGACCGAGGCTGGCAGTGGAGCTTGTTCGGGTGAAGACTAAAGACTTGATTCCTCTCAAGTTCATTCCATTCCCTGAGAAGTGGAATACATCTCGTAAGTGCAACCTCTCCTTAAGTGTCAATTTTTCCCTTCTCATCATTCACATTTGTGGTTGTGCAGTTATTTCCCGGGTTCTAATTGCGGCCCCCACCTCAAGGAATGAATCAAAGGCATCTGCAAGTAGATGTTGTACTTCAGGCGCTCATGGCACAAGCTTTTGATGGGCCGATGGGAGGACTGTTCTCATGGTAAGGTTCTTCTTCAAATAGCTATTACCCTGTTCTTAACTCACATCATACTGGACTTTTCTTCTTTCTTTTATAGGTTTTCCTAAGACCAAGTAGCTTAGGCCTTTGTAAGGGGACGAGGATGTGACCTTGTCCGTTGATCCCTCAGTTATGGGACTGTCCGAGGCTACCGTGGGGGAAAATAAGAAGAGGAAAAGAAAATCTTCAGGGTCCCCAGGTGCCTTAGGTGAAGCCAAAGAAGTGACTGGCTCATACGCCCAAGAAGAGTACCATATCTCGGGTGCTATACTCCGACTCGCTTCTCTAGCTTAAGGATGAGTAAGAAAAAAGACGACATATTTGTTGCCCACGTATTGACCCCTCCCGGGAGAAGGCAGCAACCGAGGAGAAGAGACATGCGACCGACCTTCCTCAAACTCAAGAGGACAATATGGAGAGGGGGATAGGACCCCCTGAGAAGGCGGCTCCGCTCCGAAGAAGCGATCAGTGTAATAGACATTATGGAGACACCATCCTACACCGAGTCCATGCTTGAGAAGGCCCAAGAAAGAAAAGAGAAGTACAATGAAGGGGTTCATGGTGGAGACGACCCCTTTCATTATTTCTTTGATGGTGTGGACTCTTCCACTTTGGAAGATTTTTCTGGGCTGGGCGACCTAGAAGTCTTGAAGAAGGACATATCTTCGAAAACTGTCGGGTCGCGTTCGAGACCAAAATTGATTAATCAGTTCCCTGCTCTGAGTGTGGACCCTCGTTGCAGGAGAGCGGTTATACTTACTGTCCCGGAGGATGCCCGGGGTTCTATCTGCTCCTGTGGGCATAGCCAGCTACCTCCGATGCCTGGTAACCGAGGGGGACAGGGCAAAAATGAACGAGATGGATGTCTGTGTCTTATCAATAAGGCGGAGCAGGCGCTGAACCAGGTAAGGAATCATTATGTTCCCTTGAGTTTTTACTTAGGTTTTGATATCTCTCATGACTTTTTTTGTTTTGTAGTCCTCGATACTTCACCACGAGTTCTTCTTTTAGTACTATGTAAAGGTCAATCAGCTCGCGCTCGAGCTCAAGGAGCAGTCTCAAAAGAATGATATGTACAAGCTCCTTAGCGAGCAACAAGACAGGACCGTCAAAGGCCTTCAAGCCGAGATGGATAAGGCACAGAAGGAAGCATCGGCCCTGAGGCAGGAACATGCCAACCTGGATGAAAAGGAAAAAGTCTTTGAAGTTCGAAACGAGGAACTAGTCGTAGTGGCTAAAAAAAAAACCTTGTAGGTCAAACATAAGATTGAACAGATCGACCAACTTCGAAAGGAGATGAAAGAGATCCAAGCCATAGCCGATGGGTGGAAGAGAAAAATGGATCTACTGGCTTAAAAAATGGAAATCGCTCAGGCAAAGCTGACATCGATAGAGGTTCAATTTCGGATGGCAAAGGAGAAACCTGACAAATGGGCTCAGCTAAATGAGGATCTTTGAACACAGTTGAGCTCGACTGTCATAGAGTGGGATGCCCTCGGTAGATAATATGAGGTAATAAAGTCCATGTTGGAGATAACCTCTTTCAATGCTGACGAGATGGTGGCCCAATACAAGGATAATGCCGAAGCAGTCTGGGCCCACCTAAAGACCAATGCCGAATATATGAGGTGGTTGTCTCTCGAATGGAGACCATCGAAGAAATTTACGCTCGAGGCTTCCACCTGTAAGTTGAGATTGAGGAAGAAATAATGCTTAAGGCCGAGGAGAAGAAATTTTCTAAGCCTGAAGGTGCCGAAGGCTCCGACGATTCTGGCGACGAGTCTGGCCCCAGTGAATATCGGACATGAATACCATAGAACTTTTTTAGTTTTTGTCTCGTGTATGTTTTTTTTCTATTTTGAGGCCTTTTTTGTTGGGCTTTTGTAAATACATTCCGAAATATATAAATTTTCTTTTCTGGAAATTTCGAGCCTCTACTTATATCCAATCTTTTTATAATTTCTATTTTTGAAAACATTTCTAATGCCTTAGCATAGAATCAAATGTAGCAATAAGTCGTCCATTTTTCAGAGGTCTGATCAGAGCCTAACTTTGATGCAACTTTATTTGCTTGAGGCTTTGAATACTCGGTGTGACCAGAAGTTTTCCTAAGACGCTTAAGTGATTTTTAGACGATGCTTTTGTCGAGGGTATCCTTTTAGCTGGTCTTAAATTTATGAAGGCCTTATGTTCTGATTATGTTATTCGGACGTCTCCGAGCCATTTTTTAGGGTGGATGTAGCCTTTTGTGTTTAGGCACTACCTAATAGGTTTTGTGCCTCGGGGATTTGGTAGCCCAAGTTTCCCCAACATTTTTCGGATGACAGTCTCCGAGTAGGGTATTCCACGGGCTCGATAGTCCCCAAATAGAGGTAGCCCTTAGTCTCTTTAGTCCTCGAATAGGGGTATCCCTTGGGCTCGATAGTCCTCGGATAGGGGTATCTCTTGGGCTCGATAGTCCTCGGATAGGGGTAGGATCTGTGTGAAAGAGGAAAAAATGCGTAATAGCAAGGTGAAAACATTCTTTCATTTTTGTGTGTAAAGTACATGATCGAAAGGGTGTACAAGCTTGTATCACGACTAAGGTGTCCTATGTGAGCATGATTCACTTGACTGCTTGGCCCTTAACATAAATACTAACCAATGAGCCTAGGTTATTCAAGTACAAAGTTTCCTTCTTTCCTTTCCAAGAACCTTAACCCGAGGGTGATGGCCCCAAGTATTCGAGGTCGATCATGAGAGAGCTCGGATACTGTTGATGTTCCCATTGACTTTTATTTAAGGCCGAACTTCAAATATAAGTTAGCACGATTTACTGTTGCCTCGTTAAAAACCTTGCAGAAAAACCCATTTGTGAGAATATCAGTTCAAGGGAAAAAGAGTGCAACGCGTGCTATCAGACCTAATAGTCACATTCTCCCTTGGACGTTACCTGCAAGTGTTAGTGCGATTCATAATATTATGAAAAGTAAATGAGATCGTACCTCAACAGTAATACCGCTTTAAGTGCCTCACGTTCAAGTTGTTCGGTAGCTGTGCACCGTTTCCTACTTCGAGTTAGTAC
Source organism: Nicotiana paniculata (assembly GCA_005239505.1). NCBI lineage: Eukaryota > Viridiplantae > Streptophyta > Magnoliopsida > Solanales > Solanaceae > Nicotiana > Nicotiana paniculata. The sequence goes on along the minus strand of ML357997.1, from coordinate 108,857 downwards.
GAGCATTTTCCGGTAATTATGACGACTCGATTGGTCCTTCCCAATTCGGTCCTAGATTCCCCTCATTCAGGTTTTGGGTGTGTAGTGTCACATTCCTTAACACCAAGTCCCTGATCTTGAAGTGCCGGAGGTTGGCTCTTCGGTTGTAATGTCTTTCTATATGATGTTTCTGGACGGCCAATCGAATAGGCAGCCTCACGTATTTCATTCAATAGTTCCAGGATCGTGCTCATGGCCTCACCGTTCGATTCCTTGGTCACATATTGGAACCTGAGACTCAATTTTCCCACTTCGACTGGTCTTAATGATTCGACACTGTAAACTAATAAAAATGGGGTGGTCCCGGTACTGGACTTTGAGGTCATGCGATACACCCATAGGACTTCGGGCAAGACATATTTCTACTTTTCTTTAGCATCAATCAACCTCTTTTTTAGGTTTTGAAGTATGGTATTGTTCGTTGATTCTGCCTGTCTGTTCCTAGTAGGGTGATAGGGTGTTGATAAAATCTTTTTAATCTTATGATCTTCGAAAATTTGTTTATTTTTCTGCCGATGAATTGCTTCCCATTATTACACACGATCTCGGCCGGTATTCTGAATCAATATATTATGTGATCCCAAATAAAGTCAATGACTTCCTTTTCCCGTACTTTCTCGAATTCTTGAGCTTCGACCCATTTAGAAAAATAATCGATCATAAACAGCATGAACTGAGCCTTACCAGGTGCCCATGACAGGGGACTAACGATGTCCATTCACCATTTCATGAACGACCACGGGAACAAGACTGAATAGAGGAGTAGCTCTCCGGGTTGATGGATCACTGGTATGTGTCTTTGACATATGTTGCATATTCGTATAAAGTACTTTGCATATTTCTCCATGTCTATCTAGTAATATCCGACACTGATTAATTTCCGAACCAAAGATTCTGCCCCAAATTGTTTCCGCAAGTGCCTTCGTGAGCTTCTCTTAAGACAAATTCGGTATCTCTCGGAGCCAAGCATATGGCTAGTGGGCCGTCAAATGTTCTTCTGAACAGAGTCTTTTCGGACAGGCTAAACCTAGCCACCTTCGTGCGCAAAACTCTCGATTCTTTAGGATCCGAGGGCAACTTCCCAGCCATCAAATAATCTATGTATTTGTTCCTCCAATCCTAAGTTAAACTTGTCAAGTTGACTTTGGCATGGCCTTCATCCACCACTGTCTTCATGACCTGTACCACTGCTCCCGAACTAAATTCCTCGTCATCAAACGGTGATCCCAAGTTATCCAGGGCATCGTCCTTGCTATTTTGATCTCGGGGCACGTGTTGCGAGATCCATTCCTTTAATTGGTGCAACGTTACCTGCAACTTTTTCTAAGTACCTTCAAACCCATTAATCTTTTACTTTGAACGTCCCATTGACTTGATTTACCACAAGGAGGGAATATCACTTAGCTTCGATCATATCGGCCCCAAGGATTTTAGTCAACTCGAGACTTGTAATCATGACCTCATACTCGGCCTTGTTGTTAGTCAATTTCCCAGTTCTAATAGATTGCCTAACTATACTACCCCTAGGTGGTTTCAGCACGATGCTGATCCCGGACCCCTTTGTGTTCGAAGCACCATCCGTAAAGATGGTCCAAACTCCCGAGGTAATCTCTGAGGTTAACAATAGTTCCATTTGTATTTTGGGTATCAAGTCTCATGTAAAGTCGGCTACAACGTCTTCCATAATTTGTGATTTGATGGTGGTTCGGGGCTGATACTCAATATCGTACCCGCTAATTTTGACTGCCTATTTGGCCAACCGATCCGAGAGCTCGGGCTTATGCATGATGTTCCTCAGTCGGTAAGAGGTCACAACACATATGGGGTGGCATTGAAAGTATGGTTTTAACTTTCTGGAGGCGCAAGCGCTAATTTTTCTAGGCGAGGATACCTTGTTTCGGCCTCCCTAGAGTTCTACTAACATAGTAAATAGGAAATTTCATACCTTCCTTTTCACGAACTAAGACTCCACTTATCGCCACCTCGAATACCGCTAAGTAAAGGTACAACTGCTTGTTCGCCTTTGGAGTATGGATGTCATAACCCAAAAACCAAACCGTCGTGATGGAACCTAACCCGACCCGCTAGGTAAGCCAATTAACAATAAAGCACAATATAGTAGTAATGATGTGAGTCAAAGATGAGATAACTAAATTTTATACAACTCCCTAAGAACTAGCAGTACAAGTCATGAGCTTCTAAGATTTAGAATTACAAAGCTTATATGAAATAAATACATCATCTATCTGAATGTACATACAGAGATTCTCATAAGTCTAGGGCTACTATGAACAAAAGGCAACTGTAACCGAAACGCAGGTATGTCTTCAATCCAAGCTTCCGTCATAAACAATAGCATCATCATCCAAAATCTGCACGCAAGGTGCATAAGTGTAGTATGGGTACAACCGACTTCATGTACCCAATAAGTAACAAATCTAACCTTAAGTTGAAAGTAGTGACGAGCTAGGGCTAGGGTCAGAGTCCAACTCCAATAACCAACAACAGTTCATAACAATATAATAAAAAGGTACATGAAAATAACTCAGAGGTAAGATGCTCAACTCATTCACAGTTACGGCAAATATACATGCTTTTCAAGTATGACAATGAATCACAAATCTTTCACCGAAAGTACCAAAAGCATACGAGTAAGTTTGAAAACTGTGATTTGTCCAAAAACGTTTCAACAATAAAAGAGATGTTTTCTTTTTCAGATAGCATGAGGAAAGTACATCTCTATGCCTAGATGTCAAGATATAGGTAAAATCATGAATGTCACCAAAATCGGGTAGCAAAAAGAAATGCATCTCTATGCATGTAATGTATCTCAAGTACGCATGTCAAACGCAATGTATTTCAGTGATGAACTCATGTAGTCACACTCGCAGAGTACTCAATCTCTTGGTCTCACTTTCTCACTCATCACGCTCAATACTCAACACTGTACAGGGAAGATCCAACCTAACCAAACATAAATGTAACCTCACGCTCAGTATTGTATATGGCCAATCCATCCCAGGGAAAATCCATCCCCAAATATAAATGATTCGGGAAAGATCCATGCCCAGGGAAAATCCATCCCTCAATATAAATCAGCTACACTCACTGTGGGTGTGCAGACTCTGGAGGGGCTTCTTCAGGCAAAGCGCTATAATAAGCTAGATCCTGGCATAAATAAATAAAACATGCTGCGACACGCAGTTCGTTACATAAATATCACTCACAATCAGGACCTCGGCCACACTCATTCATCAATCTCTCCAGTCCCTCGGTTTCACAATGCTCACACTAAGCATCTCTAATCAATGATAAAAGATGTGAAAATACACAATAACAGAGACTGAGATTAGATGTGTAATGATGAATGCGACTTAGTAAATGACTTCAATTAAGCAAATAACTCAAAAGCTAAGAACAACCACTATGGGTCCAAATAGTACGGGCATACAACCTAAACATGTTTTCTAGCATGAATTACAGCTCAAGTGCTCTAACACATAGAGTACGATAAAAATGTTAAGATAAAATAGCTACATAGTTCCATGGAATCGACTAAATCATAATTTACAGAGTGCACACCCACACGCCCGTCACCTAGCATGCGCATCACCTCAAAATCATCACATAATCACTTAATTCTGTGTTTCATACCTTCAACACCAAGTTTAGAAGTGTTATTTACCTCGAACAAGCCAAATCCAACACCGAGAAAGCCAGAAGATGCTCCAGAAGTGCCATCGAGCGCATACCATCCTCCGAACGTCTCAAAACTATCCAAAAGCAACTCAAATACATCAAATAATGCCAAAGGAATCAAACTCAATTTTAAAGGTCGAATCTTTAATCAAAAGCCCAAAAATCAACCTAAAAGTCAAATCTAGGATCGCGCCTCGGATCCTAATGAAACTCACAAAATCAGACAACTCATTCAGTTACGAGTCCAACCATACTAGTTTCACTCAAATCCGACTTCGAATCGATGTTAAAACTCAAGAATTTGCTCTATGAAACTTTAGTAAAAAACCCCCAATTTCTCTTTTGAATTCATCAACCAAATGCCAAAAACGAGGATAGATTCATGATATAAAATAAAAAATGAGTAGAGAACACTTACCCCAATCCATATGGTTAAAATTGCTTCAAAACTCACCTCAATTGAAGCCCCAAATCTCAAAAAATGATAAAAGAACCGAAAACCTTGATATATAGTTTCTACCCAGGCATTGTCGCATCTGCGACACACTTAGCCGCTTCTGCGACATTGCTTTTGCGAAAAATGTTCCGCTTCTTCAGAGAGGCGCTGGAGAAATTTCCCCCCGGACCTGTGGAAAAACACCCGCTCCTGCAACATCGCAGGTGCGACACAAGAACCCGCATCTGCGCCAACTCCCGCTCTTGCGCTCAAAATCTCGCATATGTGCGCACGCAGGTGCACTACAAAAATCTCCTTGTGCGGTTTTCCTCACCCAACGCTCTCCTCGCTTCTGAAATGGACAACCTGCATTTGCAAAGTTGCTTCTACGGCCAAGACTGCGCAGATGTGGCTACATCAGTACCAGTAACTCTTCCACAAGGCAACAAGGGGAAGAATGGTCTGAACCTTGTTCGAAACACACCCAGGCCATTCGGGCCCCCGTCCAGATATACCAACAAGCCCCATAACATAAAACGGACCCACTCGAGGCCTCAAATCAGACCTAACAACATCGAAACAATGAATCACACCTCAAATCGAATTTAATGAACTTGAACTTTTCAATTTCTAAAACTCGCACCAAAACATATCAAATCAACCCGGAATGAATCCAAATTTTACACACAAGTCTCAAATGACATAACAAAGATATTCTAATCCCTGTAACCAGAATTCGAAGCTGATATCGTCAAAGTCATCTTCCGGTCAAACTTATGAACTTTCTAAACCTTTAATTTTCTGACTTCTACCAATTAGTGCCGAATCCTTATAGGAACATCCAAATGCAAATATGGGAATACACACGAGTCCAAAATCATCATTCGGAGCTAACGGAACCATAAAAACTTTGTTTTGGGGTCAAATTTACAAAAAACAAACTTGGTCAACTCTTCCAACTTAAAGCTTAAATAATGAAATACATTCTTCCAAATCGATTCTGAATAACTTGAAAACCAAAACTGATGGTTCACATAAGTCATAATACATCATATGATGCTACTCAAGACTTCAAATATCTGAACGAATTGCAAATGCTCAAAACGACCGGTCAGGTCATTTCCTCGAACGTGCCAAGAGTTGTTCCAAAGCCAACAATCCGTCGTGTACCCTTATCATGCCATATCAGTGGTTGATCCCACGTCACCCTATTCCATTTATCCCCGACAACACAACATACTAAAAAATCATTACTTCAACCTTAGCCCGTAAACTACAAAATTCAATTTCAATCATCCGAAGTTTCTAACAAGACTCGAACTTCATAACTACACACTGTACAAGTCTGAACAAGTTGTATTAAGCCATAACCATAACCCAAGATATCATCACATGACATACCACTTGGCTCACATACTCGTAGCTAAATTCCCGATCACAGTAGCTGCTCAAACATCCTAATACCGATAATAAACCTCATATAAGATAAAACCTCGTTCTAACACCTTCGTACACTGATGAAAGAAATACGTAGAAACTCATAACCATACATCAGATCAACTAGCTATAGAACTCTCTCTCGTCCGATAAGAACCAGAGCCAAATCCTAAGCCAGCTTCCGATATTATTCATCTAAACATACTGTAATCAAATCTGATAGTATCCATTCTATGTTCCAATGACCTCATCTCATTAAACACAACCACTCCAGTGAGATGCCACATCAATACAACCTAATAACGCAACCCGTGTATTCCATGAACAAATAAGCAACAATCCAAATGTACTCAATCATGGAAATAACTCAAATGAGGGAACCATCCCGCTAGTTCAACAAGTACCACCACAACCGCAATGCTACAAACCCATCATACATAGTATAACCAAGACACACGAGTCCATCACAAAGGATCATACCTCAAGATCACTCAGGTGCAATGCGTAACCCCATCCAAACATTAGTCCGTAGAAAATACCTCAGCCACCATGCTCAAAATCAATAACCACGCGCAATTTGACATCAAGCACCCAAGGTGCGTGACATAAATCATGGAGAAACAAATGACACAAGTCCACACAATCTAGAAGAACATAACCAATGCGCAATCAGTATTTCAACACCTAAATACCCATCTCATTCAAATTCCACGATAAGGCCTATATAGAATCTCACTTGTGTGCATATGACCCACGAATCACAACCCCTCATGGCATAGAAGGGTAACTCATAAAACATATCAAAATACGAATAAGCTCAACTCTAACCGAATGGCACATCCTCCAACAATAGCAGTACGGAGTAAACCAACCTGACCCGGTGTAGGATACACATCCTCATTTAGCCTACCAATGGGCCCCCAGATGAACCCTTGTCATCCACGGATAGATAATAACCTTCCAAAAGTCCATCATGACTAACCATAGCACGTGCTACCATATAGCTAACTTTGGAAACATCTTCATAGTCTGCAACCCTAAAATAATTTGCTTCTGAGAACTCTCGGTCTCCAAATCCATATAGCACACAAATCACCACATCTGATCCCAACTCCCCCGCTTGAATGACTAACACATCTCTCATACACAATCATCCCACGAGGAATACTTCTATGATTCTTCCGTGCCACATAACAAAAATCTGAATGTCAGCCATAGTTCTACCAGGCGAGTACTGCAATACCAATGAAGAATCTGTAAGCAAGAAAATAGTGCGATGTCATGCCTCAAGCTCGAGGAGCACGACCGACACTCAACCGAGTGAACCCGTCCGAGTAAGTCTATTAGACACATTATACCCGACCACTTACGATCAAGAGAATACATGATTTTATCAGTTAGACAACACCCATATACAACCCACATCAATGTCTATGGAGCCTCTAAGTAGATACAAAAGAAAGTGCTACAAAAGTTCCGACAACAAGGCTCCTGCTATACCTCAAAATACAAAGTACATGAAGAACAAGGTATACATGACCCCGAAATAAAGTGGGGCTCACCAATTCAGCTGAGGAGAGTATAACGCTATCAGTGATCGATGCCACATGCTATGGAACAACCTATATCAATAAAAGATACAATTCCCCCGGTAAAAGGGACGTTACTGCCATCGAATAGCACTAGTATGTATAGCTAAAAGACCTCTTTTAAAATAGAATGACCATATAAGAAAGTAAAACGATAACTCAAATAACAGGAAATTAAAGTACGTCAAGAAACTATAAAATGTCCCATAGATTTACATTTCAATTTTTATTATATTTACCTCGCTCTGAACTTCCTTGGGATCCATTCGACCATATGAACTATACGTGAGAAACAAAATATAATGTATTCACAACAACATGTATAAACAAGGGACCTACAGTTTGTGTTAAATAGGTATCTTGCCAAACTATTCGGTCTTTTCTTATTATGTACATATGCATTTCATGGATCGTTCATAGAATTTCATAGGATTTACATATTATACACCTATGTGTTTCATAGCCCGTTCATAGGATTTATATATTATACACCTATGCATTTCATAGCCCATTCATAGGATTTACATATTATACACCTATGCATTTCATAGCCCGTTCATAGGATTTACATATTATACACCTATGCGTTTCATTGTTCGTTCATAGGATCCCATACCCAACACTTCTGTGCATTTCATTGACCGTTCATAGTATTCACATATACAATATTCATATATGTTTCATAGACCGTCCACAATGTCTGCATATTACATACAATAAACCTTTCATATAGTACATAGCTTCATTGGTACTTTTAGATTCTCACAACATCATTAATTTATTGGCTATATTGGCCATAAATATGATTCTTCTTTCATGACACAAAGGCCATATTTCGTATTCCACCCTTTCACCTCTACAATATCAAAGATTACCAACCAATATCAACATATCAAATATTCAACAATCATATCCTCAAATTCATTAGTAATTGAAACTTTTAAACACAAAAGGTTTCTTCTTAAAGAATGGGTCATATCGACAAACTATAGAAACTCACGTAAAAGTCATAAACAACCAATACACCAATTATTCTTGCAAACTCCTTCCCAGAAATAACAATATACAATTTGAACACATGAGGGTGTAAGATCTCGAATCACACCGGATATTTTTATAAATCAAATACTTAGTTATAAATAGCCACTTATGGGCATGAAATGAGTACAAAAGCTTTTAGGCAATTCTATTCTCGAAATCATTTTTAAATAGTTGAGTCGAGGATCATTTCATAATATTTAACACATCCACACATTTCACTGGGCAACACAAGCCATAATCATAACCTAAATTTTTGGCACGATGACCACAATTGTAACGACCCGATCGATTGTTTTGCGTTATTGGACCCCGTTCCTCTAAATAAAACTTTCCATAGCGGCTTTTTGTGATTTATGACTTGCAGGGACTGGTGGTCCGGGATTCGAAGGTGTTTAGAGTGCAATAGGAATAATTGGTTCCTTAAGGTTAGCCTTTAAGGCGAAGTTTGACTTCGGTCAACATTTTGGGTAAACGCCTCGATATCGAATTTCGTAGGTTCCAATAGCTTCTTGTGATGATTTCGAACATGGGCGTATGTTCGGAATGGGTTCCTGATGACCCGGGGGCATTTTGGCGCCCAATATTGAAATACGAAGTTCCTTAAGTTCATATTTTGGTTTGGGACATGTTTTTGTGTTATCGAGGTCCGAATGCAATTCCGCCGGGAATAGTTCCGTTATGATAATTATGACCTTCCTACAAAATTTGGTGTCATTCCGAGTTGTATAGGTCGGTTCGGCGCGTTGTGAGCGAAGTGTAGAAAACTTAAAATTTCTAAGTTTGCTCCTTGGGGTTTGGGGGTGTGATTTTGTGTTTTAGCATTTTTTTGGGCGTTCTGAAGGCTCGAGCGAGTCCGTATTATGATTTGGGACTCGTTGGTATATTTGGACTAGGGCTCGGGTGGGTCCAGGTGCCCTCGAGTACCTAACGAGGCTAAAAACCAGAAAAACATAGCTGCTGGTGCAGCTGTTGCTGGTGTGACCGCAGGTGCGGGACCGCTCCTGCGGTCCTAGCCTCGCAGGTGCAAAAACCCAGGGGCCCCCTACCTTTGCAGGTGTGGATCAATTTCCGCAAGAGCGGGTCCGATGTTGCGGAAACCCTCCGCATGTGCGATCCCCAGCCCCCTCACCATTTTCTGCAGGTGCGATTCTTTTCTCGCCGGTGCAGGACCGCAGGTGCGGTCCCTGGGTCGCAGGTGCGGAAACTCCTATAGGAAGGCCTATTTAAATTTTTAAACACGGGTTTTCTTCATTCTTTCTCATCCAAAACTCCATTAGAGAGCCTTAAAGCTTGAGCAGCACCCTCCACGACCTATATAGTGCTGAGGTGAGTAATTCCTCTCTATTTTCCTAAATTTTACATGGAATTCAACTAGAATTAATTACTAAAACATCAAAGTAATCAAGAATTTGGATAGTACAAATTAGGGTTCTTAAGAATTTGATAAATCACTCAATGATCTCCATGCATTCCAATAAAGTTACGTAATCTTGATCCTTAGGCTACCTGTGAGCGACCCCTTCAATAATTCTCGGTATTCTAGCATGCGGGCTTGGGGTTGAAATTGCGTAGTTCTTCAAGAATGGTGAATTTTGGGTTAATAGGTTAATTCTCCTTCTTTGATCATGAGTTGAAATAATTATACTATATTTGCCTAGTTGTGAGCTGTCGAGGGTAGATTTCGGAGATTCGGGCGCATCCTTGATCCGAGGGGTGGTTTCGTCACGAGGTGAGTCTCCTTTCTAACCTTGTAAGGGGTAATTATCCCCCTATGTGATTTAAATGCTATATGTGATAATTTGCGGGGGCTACATACGTACAAAGTGACGAGAGTCCGTACGTAGAGACTATTTCTATTATGTCCGGGTAGTTAGGCCCACATCATGCTTTGTGTTTTACTTGATATGAAATATATGCATGATGAATTTACATCTTACATTGTTTGATCATGGAAAGGCATTCTTTAAAAAAAAAAAAGGAATAATGTATGTGCATGTGACCATTTCGCAAATTGTATTCTGCTAGCGAAGTGTGATTTCCTCCACTCTATTGAGAGGCGCACTTTTGGGATGGGCCGGTCGATCCCTCGACAGTGCATGGAGAGATTGAGAGACACACTTTTGGGACGGGCCGATCGATCCTTCGGCAGTGCATAGAGAGGTTGAGATATGCACTTTTGGGACGGGCCGATCGATCCTTCAACAGTGCATAGAGAGCTTGAGAGGTGCACTTTTGGGACGGGCCGATCGATCCTTCAACAGTGCCGAGCGTGACTATCCTTGATTCCGGCTGATTGTCCTCACCCTGCATCCGTATGCTTTATTTTTTATTAAGTTTCATGAAATTGATCTGACAGATATTTGGGAAAAAGTGAAATGGTAATTGTTTTATTTATCCTCAGTATTCTTCCTGGATTTCAGTATCATACATATATATACTTGTTGCTTCACTGCCTTACATGCCTACTATTTTTATTACATTCTGTTAATTTATACTGTCGGACCTTAGTGAGTGTCATGTCGACCTGTCGTCACTACCTCTTCGAGGTTAGGCAGGATACTCACTGGGTACATATATATATTTATGTACTCATGCTGCACTTCTGTACTTAACTGTACATGTTCTGGGCTGGTGTTTCTATTTATCCGACCGGAGCTTGACATATTCCGGACCTGACTCCACGGTGAGCTGCCTCCCTTGGCGATTCCCAGCTATGCTATGGAGTTATCTTTTGTTTATTTCTGTCGACATCTTTTCAGACAACAGTACCTCTTGTATCATTTTTTTTTGTATATTCTACTAATCGACTATTGACTTTTGACACTAGTTCCTGGCACACGCACTTAGTAGATTCTGTTTTGAGACTGTATATATATATGTATTGGATCACGATCATTTTGGTTGTATGTACTTAAATTGAAAAATGCTTCCGCTTCTATTTTAAATGAGTTAAGTGTAAAACTTTGGGAACATGTGGGGTTGATATGTTAATAAAGAAAACTTCACTAGTATGCAATCGTTGGCTTGCCTGACCCCGGTGTTGGGCGTCATCACGACCCGTGTGGGATTTTGGGTCGTGAAAATGTGGTATCAGAGCACTAGGTTCATGTAAGTATCACGAGTCACGAGCGAACCTAGTAGAGTCTTGCAGATCGGTACAGAGACGTCTGTACTTATCTTCAGAAGGCTACAGGGTGTTAGGAAAACCTCTATTTGTTCTTACTCTATCGTGAAGCCTATGATTTACTAAATTCCTTCTTCTATTCTCTCACAGATGGTAAGGACACATGCATCTGATGTTCAGGACCCGGGAAGGGCCGCTACCCTCGCCGTCCGAGGCCGGGGAGGGCACTGGCCCGTGGTAGGGGATGAGGGCGATCCAGAGCTATACCGGTCCCTCCACCAGAGGACCCCATAATAGAGGAGCAGGATGAGGTGCCTCCAGCAAATCCGGCACCCGTAGACTTTATGACGGCGCCAGGCTTCCAGGCAGTCATGGGCCGTATGATGAGATTCATGGACACCATGTCCCAGGCTGGTTTATTTCCAGCAGATCCGGCCACTTCATAGGTGGGAGAGGGAGCCAATACCCCTACTGCCCAGGCCGCAGGACCTACAAGAACATTACATCCCACCCCGGGTACACTGCCCGTGGATGGTACACAACCTGTAACGGCACCGCCGGAGCCCAGATCAGCTGTGTGTGGCGACCAAGATAAGATGTTAGACAGATGGACCCGCTTGTGCCCTCCAGTATTCGGGGGTGAGCGAGGTGAGGATGCCCAAGACTTCATTGATAGGTGCATGGATAGACTGCATAACATGGGGATCCTAGCGTCCCATGGAGTGGACTTCACTACATTCCAGTTAGAGGGCAGAGCTCGAAGGTGGTGGCAGTCTTATATTCTCAGCAGGCCAGCCGATTCTCCTGCTATCACTTGGGAGCAGTTCACACAGATGTTCTTGGATAGATATATTCCACCCTCTGAGAGGGAAGAGATGAGGGGTCAGTTTGAGCGGTTAGAGCAGGGGCAGATGTCCGTGATAGATTATGAGGCCAGATTTTTAGAGCTGTCACGCCATGCTCTTATGATATTTCCCACCGATGCTGAGAGAGTTCGGAGGTTTGTAGCAGGGTTGCATCCAGGTATTAGATCCACCATGGCTCGAGAGGTGGAGATGGGTACCCCTTATCAGCTCATAGTGGAGATTGCTCGTATGATCGAGGGTTACCGGTTGAGGAGTAGGGAGCAGGGTCAGCAGGACAAGAGGGCTAGGTTATCAGGGGATTTCAGAGGCGCCCCAGCTAGGGGAAGGGGTCAGCATAGTAGTTGTCAGCCTAGTAGACCTTTATACTCATCACCTCCACCACCTCCTCGAGGTGTTCCAGCAAGGCCTTATTTCAGTGCCATGCTAGAGCGTTCCTACCGTCCTCTAGCCAATCAGAGTTCACACAGTGGTCATTCCAGTCATTAGAGATCCCCCGATCCTTATTTTAGTGCTATGCCTGAGGGCTCTCATCACCCTCCCGCCCTTCAGGGATCTTCCTCGGGGAAACACACTATGCCACCTGGGCAATGTTATGAGTGTGGAGAGCTAGGTCATATGAGGAGGCAGTGTCCCCAATATCGGGGCAAGGTCGTGCAACAGAGCTATCATCTAATGGGTCCGGCACCAGTAGTCGGGCCACCTAGAGGTAGAGGACAGACCGACATGTGTTTTCCTAGAGGTGGAGGCCAGTCAGGGGGGAGGTCAGGCATCTCCTGTTCACTCCGGTGGGGCTCAATCTTTAGGTGCTCCATCCAGGTTTTATGCTATTCCGGCCATATCAGATGCAGTGGCCTCAGACGCCGTGATCACAGGTATTATCTCAGTATGTGGTAGAGAGGCTTCAGTATTGTTTGATCAAGGATCCACTTATTCATATGTTTCAGCCTTATTTGCTCATTTTCTGGATGTCTCTCGAGAGTCTTTGGGATCTCCTATATATGTGTCCACTCATGTGGGCGACTCGGTGGTGGTAGACCGGGTGTATCGGTCTTGTGTGATCACCTTCTGTTAGTTCGAGACCAGAGCTGACCTTTTATTGCTCGACATGGTTGATTTTGAGGTTATTCTAGGCATGGATTGGCTATCTCCTTATCATGCCGTACTTGATTAACATGCCAAGACAGTTACTTTAGCCATGCCTGAGTCACCTAGGCTGGAGTGGAGGGGCTCTTTAGTTAGCGCAACCAGCCGAGTTATTTCATTCCCGAAGGCTCGACATATGGTCGAGAAGGGTTGTCTAGCCCATTTAGCTTATGTACGGGACACCACCACCGAGTCTCCGACGATTGATTCCGTGCCAATTGGTCGAGAGTATGCTGAAGTATTTCCTTCGTATATTCCGGGCATGCCTCCGTATCGTGATATTGACTTCTGCATTGATTTAGCTCCAAGCACCCAGCCTATATCCATTCCTCCGTATCGTATGGCTCCGAAAGAGTTGAAGGAGTTGAAGGAGCAGCTTGAGGAGTTGTTAGCTAAAGGGTTCATCAGACCGAGGGTATTCCGTGGGGTGCTCCAGTTTTATTTGTGAAGAAAAAGGATGGGTCTATGCGGATGTGTATTGATTACCGCCAGCTGAATAAGGTCGCCATTAAGAACGAGTATCCCTTGCAAAAGTCAATGATTTGTTTGACCAGTTGTAGGGTGCTCGTGTGTTTTCTAAGATTGATTTGAGATCGGGTTATCATCAGTTGAGGATTCGGGCTTCAGATATCCCGAAGACTGCTTTTCGTACGAGATATGGCCACTATGAGTTCCTGGTGATGTTCTTTAGCTTGACTAATTCCCCAGCATCATTCATGGACTTGATGAATAGGGTGTTCAGGACGTATATTGATTCCTTCGTCATTGTCTTCATTGATCACCTTTTGATTTACTCCCGTAGCCTGGGGGAGCACGAGCATCATTTGAGAGTTGTGCTCCAGATTTTGCAAGAACATAAGCTATATGCTAAGTTCTCCAAGTATAAGTTTTGGTTGGATTCCGTGGAAATTTTGGGGCATGTAGTATGCGGAGTGGGTATCAAGGTTGATCCTCAGAAGATCGAGGCAGTTCAGAGGTTGTCGCGTCCTACTTCAGCTACAGAGATCAGGAGCTTTTTGGGCCTAGCAGGTTATTATCGCCGATTTGTGGAGAGTTTCTCCTCTATTGCAGATCCATTGACTAGATTGACTTAGAAGAATGCCCCTTTTCGAGGGTCTGACGAGTGTGAGGCGAGCTTTCAGAAGCTCAAGACATCATTGACCTCTGCGCCAGTTCTAGTATTGCCTTCCGGTTCTAGGATGTACATAGTATATTGCGATGCTTCACGCGTTGGCTTGAGGTTTGTATTGATGCAGGAGGGGAGATTTATTGCTTATGCTTTACGCCAGCTGAAGGTTAATGAGAAGAATTACCCTGTGCACGATTTAAAGTTGGCGGCAATTTTTCATGCTCTTAAGATTTTGAGGCACTATTTGTATGGAGTGTCCTGTGAGGTTTATACAGACCACTGTAGTTTGCAGCACTTGTTCAAGCAGAAGGATCTTAATTTGAGGCAACGCAGATGGCTTGAGTTGTTGAATGATTACGATATCACCATTCTTTATCACCCGGGCAAGGCTAATGTGGTGGAAGATGCTTTGAGCAGGAAGGCTGAGAGCTTGGGTAGCTTGACTTATATTGTAGCGGAGGAGAAACCTCTAGCCTTGGACATTCAGTGTTTGGCCAATCGCCTGGTGAGATTAGATGTTTCAGAGCCTCGTCGCGTTTTGACACATGTGGTTGCTCAGACATCATTATTGGGAGAGATTAAGGCTCGGTAGTTCTATGATCCGTGCTTAGCAGAGCTTCGGGAGACAGTGGTTCAGGGTAGGGCCAAGGAGGTTGCTATCGGTGAGGATGGTGTTCTAAGACTTCAGGGCCGCTTATGTGTTCCTAATGTTGATGGCCCGAGGGAGAGGATTCTAGAGGAGGCACATATTTCTCGGTATTCTGTTCACCCTGGTGCTACGAAGATGTATCGTGATTTGAAGCAGCATTTCTGGTGGAGGCGAATGAAGAAGGACATTGTGGAATATGTGACCAGATGCCTTAATTGCCAGCAGGTTAAGTATGAGCACCAGAGGCCAGGAGGCCTACTTCAGCAGATGCCCATTCCCGAGTAGAAATGGGAGCGCATTGCTATGGACTTCGTAGTTGGGTTGCCTCGGACATCGCGAAAGGTTGACACAGTTTTGGTCATTGTGGATAGATTGACCAAATCAGCGCATTTCATTCCAGTGGCAACTACTTATACATGTGAGAGGTTGGCCCAGATCTACATTTGGGAGATAGTCCGGTTGCATGGTGTGCCGGTGTCCATTATATCAGATCGAAGTCCTCAGTTCACCTCGCACTTCTGGAGAGCATTGCATAGTGAGATGGGCACCCAGATAGACCTCAGTACATCATTTCACCCTCAGACTGATGGTTAGTCAGAGCGTACAATTCAGATATTGGAGGACATGCTCAGGGTATGTGTGATTTACTTCGTAGGTCAGTGGGACCCGTTTTTGAATTTGGCCGAGTTTGCTTACAATAATATTTATCAGTCTAACATCGAGATGGCACCATTTGAGGATTTGTATGGTCGGCGATGTCGTTCTCCTATCGGGTGGTTTGAGCCTAGCGAGGCTAAGTTATATGGCACCGACCTGGTGAGGGATGCGTTGGAGAAAGTGAAGTTGATTTAGGAGAGCTCCGTACAGGAGAGTCCAGACAGAAGAGTTATGTGGATTAGAGGGCGCGTGATGTATCATTTATGGAGGGAGATAGGGTCCTGTTGAAAGTCTCTCCTATGAAGGGTATTATGAGGCTTGGGAAGAAGGGCAAGCTGAGCCCGAGGTTTATATGTCCATTCGAGGTGTTAAGGAGAGTTGGGGAGGTTGCTTATGAGCTGGCCTTACCTCCCAGTTTATCAGGAGTTCACCCAGTTTTTCATGTATCCATGCTCCGGAGGTACCACACCGACTTCTGTCATGTGGTCGATTTCAGCACTATTAAGTTGGATGAGAGATTCGGCTACGAGGAGGAGCAAGTTGCTATTATTTATAGATAGGACCGCCAGTTGAGGTCCAAGAGAGTTTCTGCCGTAAAGGTCCAGTGGAAGGGCCAACCACTTGAGGAGGCGACCTGGAAGTCCGAGGAGACATGCGGAGCAGATATCCACACTTATTCAGCACTTCAGGTATTATTCTAGACCCATTCGAGGATGAACGTTTGTTTAAGAGGTGGAGAATGTAACGACCCGGTCAGTCGTTTTGTGTTATCGGACCCCGTTCCCCTAAATGAAACTTCCCATAGCAGATTTTTCTGATTTATGACTTGCGGGGACTGGTTGTCCGGGATTCGGAGGTGTTTAGAGTGCAATATGAACAATTGGTTCTTTAAGGTTGGCCTTTAAGGCCAAGTTTGACTTCGGTCAACATTTTGGGTAAACGACCTCGGAATCGAGTTTCGTCGGTTCCGATAGCTTCGTGTGATGATTTTGGACCTGGGCGTATGTTCAGAATGGGTTCCTGATGACTCGGGAGCACTTCGACGCCCAATATTGAAACAAGAAGTTCCTTAAGTTCATATTTTGGTTTGGGACGTGTTTTTGTGTTATCGAGGTACGAACGGAATTTTGAGACTGGGAATAGTTCCGCTATGTTAATTATGACCTGCCTGAAAAATTTGGTGTCATTCCGAGTTGTATAGGTCGGTTCGGCGCGTTGTGAACGAAGTCTAGAAAACATAAAATTTCTAAGTTTGGTCCTTGGGGTTTGGGGGTGTGATTTCGAGTTTTAGCATTGTTTGGGTGTTTCGAAGGTTCGAGCGAGTCCGTATTATGATTTGGGACTCGTTGGTATATTTAGACTAGGGATCGGGTGGGCACAGGTGCCCCCCGGGTACCTAACGGGGCTAAAAACCAGCAAAACATAGCTGCTGGTGTGACCGCAGGTGCGGGACCGCTCCTGCGGTCCCAGCCTCGCAGGTGCGACAACCCAGGGGCCCCCTACCTTCACAGGTGCGGAACAATTTCCGTAGGAGCGGGTTGGGTGGTGCGGAAACCCATCCGCAGGTGTGATCCCAGCCCCCCCGTCATTTTCTGCAGGTGCGATTCTTTTCTCGCCGGTGCGGGATCGTAGGTGCAGTCCGTAGGTTGCAGGTGCGGAAACCCGTGTAGGCAGGCCTATTTAAATGTTTAAACATGGGTTTTCTTCATTCTTTCTCATCCAAAACTCCATTAGAGAGCCTTCAAGCTTGAGCAGTACCCTCCACGACCTATATAGTGCTAAGGTGAGTAATTCCTCTCTATTTTCCTAAATTTTACATGGCATTCAACTAGAATTAATTACTAAAACATCAAAAAAATAAAGAATTTGGATAGTACATGTTGGGGTTCTTATGAATTTGATAAATCACTCAATGATTGTCATGCATTCCAATAAAGTTACGTAATCTTGATCCTTAGGCTACGAGTGAGAAACCCCATCAATAATTCTCGATATCCGAGCATGCGGGCTCGGGGTTGAAATTGGGTAATTCTTCAAGAATGGTGAATTTTGGGTTTATAGGTTAATTCTTCTTCTTTGATCATGAGTTGATGTAATTATACTATATTGGGCTAGTTGCGAGCCGTCAAGGGTAGATTTCAGAGATTCGGGCACATCCTTGGTCCGAGGGGTGGTTTCGTCATGAGATGAGTCTCCTTTCTAACCTTGTAAAATTGTCCCTCTAGGTGATTTAAATTCTATATGTGATAATTTGTGGGGGCTACGTACGTACAAAGTGACGAGAGTCCGTACGTAGCGACTATGTCTATTATGTCCGGGTAGTTAGGCCCACATCATACCTTGTGTTTTACTTTATATGAACTATATGCATACTAAATTTACATTTCATATTGTTTAGATCCCCAAAGTTATGAAAAATTGTGAAAACTTGTAAGAAATTTTATCATGGAAAGGAATTCTCTTTAAATGAAAAAGAATAATGTATGTGCATGTGATTTCCCCACTCTATTGAGAGGCAAAATTTTGGGACGGGCCGGTCGATCCCTCGGCAGTGCATGGAGAGATTGAGAGACACACTTTTGGGACGGGCCGATCGATCCTTGGGCAGTGCGGAGGTTGAGAGATGCACTTTGGGACGGGCCGATCGATCATTCAGTAGTGCATAGAGAGCTTGAGGGGTGCACTTTTGGAATGAGCCGATCGATCCTTCGGCAGTGCACGAGCGTGACGATCCTGTGACTCCGGCCGGTTGTCCTCACCCTGCACGCGTATGCTTTATTTGTTATTAAATTTCATGAAATTAATCTGACAGATATTTGGGAAAAAGTTAAGTGGTAATTGTTTTATTTATCCTCATTATTCTTTCTGGATTTCCGTATCTCACATATACATACTTGTTGCTTCACTGCCTTACATGCCTACTATTTTTATTACATTCTGTTAATTTATACTGTCGGACCTTAGTGAGTGTCATGTCAACCTCTCGTCACTACCTCTTCGAGGTTAGGCGGGATGCTCACTGGGTACATATATATATTTACTTACTCATGCTGCACTTCTGTACTTAACTGTACATGTTCTGGGGCTGGTGTTTCTAGTTATCCTACCGGAGCTTGACATATTCCAGACCTGACTCCATGGCGAGCTTCCTCCCTTGGCGATTCCCAGCTATGCTATGGAGTTATCTTTTGTTTATTTCTGTCTACATCCTTTCAGACAGCAGTACCTCTCGTATCATTTTTTTTGTGTATTCTACTAGTCGCCTATTGACTTGTGACACTAGTTCCTGGCACACGCACTTAGTAGATTCTGTTTTGGGACTGTATATATATATATATATGTATGTATTGGATGTACGTAAATTGACAAATGCTTCCTCTTCTATTTTAAATGAGTTAAGTGTAAAACTTTCGGAACATGTGGGGTTGGTATGTTAATAAGGAAAACTTCACTAGTAAGCAATCGTTGGCTTGCCTGACCCCAGTGTTGGGCGCCATCACGACCCGTGTCGTTTTGGGTCGTGACAACACTCTATATCGTCAATTCACTTATTATTTTTTCAAGAATCTTTGCAGATTATTAACAAGAAGACATTTTCAATCAAGACTTTAGGTACACATATGAGTAATTACGAGTCTTAAGTATACAGGGTTTTGTCACACAATTTTGCATACTTAACCTTTATTTGAAACACGACTCAAATCCATAACATTTTAATATGCAACCCATACTTTGAGCATGTATGTATAATGATAAGGCCCATTTCATAATAGTCAAGTTTATAGGTAATAACCCGGAATATAGGAATTAGGAAGTTTGAGCCAACCATACCTGAACTTATGGAATCATTTATGGAATTCGATTTTAAGAGAGAAAGTTTAGCCAACATACCTTGCTTTAACTTTTCCTTAAATTACTACAACGTTCCGGAAATCCTAGCAATCCCAATCTATTTCAGGATATAACAAATTTGAACACAAATTAGGAAGATATTCATAGTCTTAGCTCATTTGATCATTCTATCAAACACTATGCGTCCATTAAGTCTTCAAGGTCCTTTTATAGAGTATTTCATCAACCTATGACCCATCCTTCACCATTTTTATCTCAATAATGTTCCTACACCCGCGCAAGCAATATAACAACTTTAATACCCGTGAAGTTTCTTGATAATTTCCCATCTTTTAGCTAAAATTCAAAATTAAGGGTTAGAGTGTAGAATCTTACCTCAAGGATGAATATCTAGTGTGTTTTCCGTGTTAATCTTCAAAGCTTTCTGTAAGAATTGAGGGATGATTTTGTGAAGATCATTTTCTTACTCTACGTCTCCTTCTCTCATTCTAAAGCATTAGGGTTCTGCTAAAAAATGACCCATTGCGTGTATTTAACGAAGTTTGGTCGGGTTATAGTGATAGAAGAATGGATACTCCGATGTTTCGGATCGGGCTACAGACCTTGCCTCACCACGCTAAAGCCTGTTCTTAGCATGCTTCAGGCCTGGCCTCGGCAGGATAAAGCCTAGTCCTAGCGTTCTATAGGCCAGGCCTCACCAGGCTAAAGCCTGGTCCTAGCGTGCTACAGGCTTGGCCTTTCCAAGATAAAGCCTGGTCCCAGCATGCTTCAGGCCTGACCTCGCCAGGCTAAAGCCTGGTCTTACACCTGGCCTGGCCAGGTTGAAAAATTTCAACTCCCTAATGCACTTTTCAACCCAAAAACTCCGAAAACACAATATATTAGCTTACGTTGGCACCACAAAACCTTAAATTACTTAGTAAAATTTTTCGGGGCCTGACATCCTCCCCCGCTTAGGATCATTCGTCCTCGAATAAGAAGTAAAGTGCACCCCAAACGCTTATTATTACTTATCTCTTTTCTCACACGCCTTAAACTCCCAAAGTTGGACTAACTCCCAAACTTTTGGCATAGTTTCGTTTGTAATCCAGCCTATCCACCTATCAGAGAATCATCAAAACAACCCTAACGTCACACCTTAACAACATACAGATGATCAAATGATGTAACATAACACAAAACAACACCAACTGCAACCTCATAAGCAACATAGAAGTAACTTTATAAAAAACCTTTACATTAACTGAACAAGTGATACAAAATTTACAGGAACTAACTTCATAGAAACTACTACATGGCTATTCGATCAAATGAGGGTACTTCGTTTTCATTTCTTCCTCGGTTTCCCAAGTAGCCTCTTCAACTTGTTGAGTTTCTTTATACGTGAAAGAAGTATGTACATACCACTATTGAGTGACCAAATGCATAAAATTTTACCCATCTCTCTCTCTTATATGTATAAACAATTTAAACATCCGTTCTAAGCACTTAATTTATGTCGTAAGCATGTGTCGCCTCATCATTTTAAATTTCTATATGAGTTAAAATTACCAAGTTTGGAGGTCTAAACATGTAAGAAAGTATCACCCCATGGCCAAGTGTTCATGGAGAAAAATTCAATGGTTATGCCGATTCACACACATCATAGGACAAGGGGGAAAAAGGGGTTCATGGACTTACTTGTTGTTCCTCGGTTGTTGGGGCAGTGTCTTAGCTGATGACCCTTTACTCCGCACGCTCTCGTTTGACTGGACCTGTTTGTTAGATTTCTCGTTGCCTTGGTCTCGCATATTATGGCCCCACCTCTACTGATCAGACCCTGATGGTATCTCTCTAGCTGAGGACTGAACAAATGACTAAGTGGGTCCGGATAACACTCTATTGTGTGATGCCTTCCAACCATCACCCCTACAGTAGGAGCCACTAAAATTGCTCGCAGATCGGGCCTTTTTGTTGTTATCTTGATCCTTCTTTCTTTTTAACTTTTGTTCCTCCGTAGCTTGAGTGAACGCCACCATTTTCCCATAACTCATATTGGAATTCAATGCAATATTAGCCTCCTCATTAATAACCAAGGGGCTAAGGCCCTGCACAAACCAGCACACTCTAGCCTCCATAGTAAGCAACATGTGTATAGCATACTTGGACATTCACGCGAACTCCATATAGTACTCCCACACACTCATGCTACCCTGCTTCAGAGTCTCGAACAGGACGACACGGGCCACCTTAGTCTCGGTAGGAAAGAAATAATTCAGAAAAGCATCAACAAATTCACCCCACCTCGCTAGAGGGCTCCCCTCCTCACAGGACTCCTCCCATAGTTCAAACCATAAATATGCCACCCCTTTCAGGCGGTAGGAGGCCAATTCTACTGCCTGTGTCTCAGTAGCACGCATAACTCGGAGCGTCTTGTGCATCTCATCAATGAAATCCTAAGGGTCCGCTTCGGGATCGGTACCTGTGAACACCGACAGATCTAACTGGAGAAATTTGTTCTCCCTAGAACCCAAAGAATCCATTTGTTGGCTAGAAGATGTGGGTGCAACATTCGACCTTTGGGCCTGAGAAGCCACTAACTGGGTCAGCATCTGGATAGCTTCCCATCAGAAATACCAGAATCGGAAGCGGGGGCTGGAGGTGGAACATTAATATCGGTGGGAGGGATAGTTTCACCCTCAGTATA
Organism: Nicotiana paniculata; assembly: GCA_005239505.1. Lineage (NCBI taxonomy): Eukaryota > Viridiplantae > Streptophyta > Magnoliopsida > Solanales > Solanaceae > Nicotiana > Nicotiana paniculata. The sequence goes on along the minus strand of ML357997.1, from coordinate 86,510 downwards.
TGTAGGGGCTGGGGCAGTCTTTTATGGTGTAGAAGAATTAGGCAGTGAAATAGTTGGGGGAGTATCCTCTCCCGCATCATAGACCGTTCACAGTATTTAAATATACAGTATTCATTTGCATTTCATAGGCCATCCACAATGTCCACATATTACATACAATAAACCTTTCATATCGTACATATCTTCATTGGTACTTTTAGATACTCACAACATCATTAATTTATTGTCTATATTGGCCATACATATGATTCTTCTTTCATAACACAATGACCGTATTTCCTGTTCTACCATTTCACCTCCAAGATATCAAATATCACCAACCACTATCAATATATCAAATATTCAACAATCATATACCTCAAAATCATTAGTAATTTAAACTTTTAAACACAAAAGGTTTCTTCCTAAAGAATTGGGCATATCGACAAACTATAGAAACTCACGTTAAAATCATAAACAACCAATACACCAATTATTCTTGCAAACTCCTTCCCAAAAATGACAATGTACAATTTGAACACACGAGTATGTAAGATCTCGAATCACACCAGATATATTTATAAAGAAAATACTTAGTTATAAATAGCCACTTACGGGTATGAAATGAGTGCAAAAGATTTTAGACAATTCTATTCTCGAAATCATTTTTAAACAGTTGAGTCGAGGCTCATTTCGTAATCTTTAACACATCCACACATTTCACTAGGCAACACTAGCCATAATCATAACCTAAATTCTTGGAACAATGTCCACACTCTATATCCTCTATTCACTTATTTTATTTCAAGAATCTTTGCAGATTATCAACAACAAGACATTTTCAATCAAGACTTTAGTTTCACATATGAGTAATTACGAGTCTTAAGTATATCGGGTTTTCTCACATGATTTTTCATACTTATCCTTTATTTAAAACATGACTCAAACATTTTAATACGCAACCCATACTTTGAGCATGTATCTATAATCACAAGGCTCATTTCACAATAGTCAAGTTTATAGGTAATAACCCGGAATATAGGAATTAGGAATTTTGAGCCAACTATACTTGAATCATTTATGCAATTCGATTCTAAGAGGGAAAGATTATCCAACATACCTTGCTTGAGATTTTCCTTAAATTAGCACAATGTTCCGGAAATCCTAGCAATCCCAATCTATTTCGAGATATCACAAATTTGAACACATATTAGGAAGATATTCATAGTTTTAGCTCATTTGATCATTCTATCAAACAATATGTGTGCATTAAGTCTTTAAGGTCCTTTTATAGAGGATTTCATCAACCTACAACCCATACTTCACCATTTTTATCTCAAAAATGTTCCTAAACCCGTGCAAGTAAGATAACAACTCTAATACCCATGAAGTTTCTTGATAATTGCCCATCTTTTAGCTAAAATTCGAAATTAAGGGTTAGGGTGTAGAATCATACCTAAGGATGAAGATCTAGTGTGTTTTCCTTGTTAATCTACAAAGATTTGCGTAAGAATTGAGGGATGATTTGGTGAAGATCACTTTCTCACTCTAGGGCTTCTTCCCTCACTCTAAATCATCAGGTTTTTGCTAAACAATGACCCATTGCGTGTATTTAACAAAGTTGGGTCGGGTTATAGTGATAGAAGAATGGATACTATGAAGTTCACGACCAGGCTATAGACCTGGCCTCGCCAAGCTAAAGCATGTTCTTAGTGTGCTGAAGCTTGCCCTCGCCAGGCTAAAGCCTTGTCCTAGCGTGTTACAAGCCTGGCCTCGCCAGGCTAAAGCCTGGGCTTAGCGTGCTACAGGTCTGGCCGTACCAGGCTAAAGCTTGGTCTTAGCATACAACAGGCCTGGCCTTGCCAGGCTAAAGCAAGGTCGAAAAATTTTAACTCACCAATGCATTGTTCAACCCAAATACTCCAAATAGCGTTCCTTGGCACCACAAAACCTTAAATTACTTAGTTAAATTTTTGGGGGCCTTACATGAGCCTTCTAAAATGTACACTCTTCTCAAGCAATACAAAATAGTAATATTATTCACCTAGTCATCAGAAACCGTTCAGTTGCCTAACTATTCATGACCTTCCCTTCAAAACTGAGATGTGATCTTGCACATGCAACTCTCGATCCCGCACAACACACCGCATCTATCATGCCATCATATGAAAAGTAAGAGATCTCATAGTCAATCTCTGAGTCACCAACATAACACATACCCGATCAGTCAGAAACCTTCCTTTAGATCCCATCAGGGAGAAAATCACAATACACGACATGCTCCCCACACCCGTAGGAAATATCCATCTCAATTATGGTAGAAACCATTGAGAACTCTTCGAAACCCATTAACACGTAACCAAGCCATGAGAACTGAACCTCCCTAACTCAAGCAAGTCACACATGTCACCCAACCCAAGAGTATTTCCACCAATCACATGTAGAGACTCACTACATCGTAAGAACCAAAAGGACCGAGCATTCCATTACTATATTGATCGAACCTATTGCCAAGTTGTCCTATTTCCTCCGCGTTTCTTCTGATTTGCCTTCAAGTGAATACTCATCCTTGCTAGAACACCACGATCCTTAACCAAAACTCACCCCATGAATCCTAGCATAGAACAACGCCGCCCTAAGGCTTATAAGCCGCTGATTTCCCTCCTAAATATCCCAAATGTACCACAACCGAGATACCCATTTTGAAGATACCTTCTGTGATTCCAAAGCCGTTTCCTTCACACTCCTGATGCCGAAATGTAAAATCCATAATTCCATGGCAATGCCGCAAGTCTCAACACCATCCAATGTAAATCTCATATCCTAGTCATATGCCAATCCGGAAAAACTCAAAATTGCTACGTATAAATCTTCAATCCATAGAACTTTCTCTAGTGTCATCCATTCTGCCCGAATCCCAATTGTGCCACCCAAACGATCCAAACGACCTGTGCCCCATTAGAACAATAACACCCAAAGAAGTAACCCACATCTCTAACCAACAGAGTAAACCCCTACTCCGTGCACACTATATCCGTCATGAATAGCAAACTCAAATCATTCCACTATTTACATATACCCATAAAGTGTAATACACTACGTATCCCGAAATTCCTTGCTCAAGTCATCCACTAACCAGCCTCTGCAAGTCATATCTGATTCACTAGTATGCCTCAAACTGAAACCAGCACAACACATAACCCCACGCAATCAAATCGGTGATAGTCGACTCCCCCACTTGGCTCAAAGCGATGGATCAAAACAGTCGATAACTCACAATATCCATATTCTATTCCTGCCATAATACCGCAGAGAGATTCAACTAAAACCTTTATAAGCTCACATAATGCAACCACACCTCAAATCATCTACTAAACTTGCATACATCCACATGACGGTCAGTCAACTATTACAACCGATCCAAACTCAAGTCTCACAAGTATAACCCGCTGGTAGAAAAGAAAGCCTCCCCACAACTTCATAATGATGGCACATCCATAGTTTACTCCGCATGTGATAACCCACTTGCTTACTTCAAACTGACATCTCTCCATAACCTTTCACAACCACAACTACTACGCCGTCCCTTAATATTCCTGAGTCTGAACTTACCACAAGACATGAAAAATCTACCCCATTCCACAATTGAACAACATGAAAAATCTTCTAACACATTCATAACTCGAGACTATACGTTACATCAAGACCGAAATCAAGCACCCAATATTCCTTTTCACATCCCAAGCAAACTTTTCCCATCTTATTCAAACCATCCGGACACATCCCACACTCATATCATACTCATCATATGGTCTCCCAACCACTCATTGAGCCATAATTCCACTAGTAGGGACACTACAGGACTTATAAGTCCAAAAGTACATGCTCACACAACTAAAATCGAGCCTCAAGTCCTCCAAACTAGCCCATCATCAGCACACTGAAATCACATCTCGCGCCTCATGCATGGAACGTCAAACCGTCAACGTACAACTGATACCAAGCGCAAATATGCACATACGAATGCATGGAAGGAATTCAAAGATTTATGTTTCAAGATAAATCAATGCCGCACGATGAGGAAAGAAAGATGGGAAATTTATTCTAAATTCCTTATAGCCTCTCGAAGATAGGTATGGATGTCATCATACATATCCACAATACTCTAGTAGACACTTGCTCATGACTCGTAGAACCTATGAACCTAGAGCTCTGATACCAACTGGTCATGACCCAAAAGCTAAACCCTTATGATGGCACCTAACCCAGCCCGTTAGGTAAGACAATTAACAATAAAGCACAATATAATAACATTGATGTGAGTCAAAGATGAGATAACTGAATTTTATACAACTCCCCAAGGACTGATAGTACAATTCATGATCTTCTTAGATTTAGAATTACAAAGCTCGTATGAAATAAATACATCAGTCCGAATGTACATTAGCAGATTCTCATAAGTCTATGGCTACCATGAACAAGAGGAAGTTGTAACTGGAACACAAGTACAACTTCAAATCTAGCTTCCGTCAAACACAGCAACATCATCATCCAAAATATGCACGCCAGGTGAAAAATTATAGTATGAGTACAACCGACACCATGTACTCAATAATTAACAAACCTAACTTTAGGTTGAAACTAGTGACGAACTGGGACAAGGGTTAGAGTCCAACTCTAATAACCAACAACAATTCATAACAATATAATAAAAGGGTACATGAAACTAACTCAGAGGTAAGATGCTCAACTCGTTCAACGTTACAGAAAATAGACATGCTTTTCAAGTATGATGGTAAATCCCAGATCTTTCACCGAAAGTACCAAAAGCATACGAGTAAGTTTGAAAACTAAGATTTTTTCAAAAATCTTTAGACAATAATTGAGATGTTTTCATTTTTAGATAGCACGAGGAAAGTATATCTCTATGCCTACATGTCAAGATACAGGTAAAATCATGAATGTTACCCAAACCGGGTAGCAGAAGGAAATGCATCTCTATGCCTGTATCTCAAGTACGTATGTCAAATGCAATGTATCTCAGTGATGAAATCATATACTCACACTCTCAGAGTACTCTCTCATGGTCTAACTCTCTCACTCATCACGCTTAATACTCAACACTGTACATGGAAGATCCAGCCCAACCAAACATAAATGCAACCTCATGCTCATCACTACATATGGCCAATCCAACCAGGGAAGATCCATCCCAAATNATATATATATATATATATATATATATATATATATATATATATATATATATATATATATATATATATATATATATATATATATATATATATATTTATATAAGGTCAATCTAGCCCAAGGAAATTCCATCCCTAAATATAAATGATTCGGGCAAGATCTATGCCTTGGGAAAATCCATCCCTCTATATAAATAAACTATGCTCACTATGGGTGTGGACTATAATAAGCCAGATCCAAGCATAAATAAATAAATCATGTTGTGGCGTGAAACTCGATCCCATAAATATCACTCACAATCAAGTCCTCGACCTCACTCACTCGTCAATCTCTCCAGTCCCTCGGGCTCACAACGCTCATACCAAGAAGACCTAATCAATGATACGAGATGTGAAAATACACAATAACTCAGACTGAGATATGATGTGTAATGATGAATGCGACTGAGTACATAACTGTCACGACCCAATATCCCTAAGGTCGTGATGGCGCCGGACCCAAGGTCAGGCAAGCCAAAATATTAATTAATTAAAATAGCTTTCCAGTTTTAACATTTTCGAAATCGTTACCTTTTCTTGAATTTCATAATCAAATATTTTAGCAAAACTTAAATACGATAGCACATCAATTCAGTTTAACGAAATAAATCCCAACATCTTCCCAGAACCCGGTGTCACAAGTACATGAGCAACTTCTATGAATTTTACAAATAATCACAAAGCCTGTCCAAAATACAACTGGACAAGGGAATTTAAAAAAATAAATAAAATAGATATAGTATGAAGGTGACTCTGTCAGCTACGGATCGCCTCCGGAAGATGCAGCTCACCTAAGTCTCCTAATCCTCCACATTTCCATGAAGGTACTTGTGCAATAAAATGCACAGCAAGTGCAGCATGAGTATAAACAAAAATGTGTACTCAGTAAGTCGCCCGCTTAACCTCAGAGAGGTAGTGACAAGGGGGAAAATTAGACTCTTACTAAGGTCTGACAATACAACATGTGACAGAGTATCATGAAATACAATAGACATGAAAGACAGTGAGAAACAAGTGCATACCAAATAACGAAATCCAGATAATAACTGAAAAAGGAACATCAAAGTACTAAAAACTTCTCTTAACCAATACCTGACACTCCAGTTATAAGTGACTCAGAACTCAAGTGATCATACACATACCAGGACAAGACGACCGGCCGGAGTCATAAGGGTGGTCATAGGGACTGAGGTCATAAGCTAACCCACGATCGCAAATCATACTTGCGACTCGCGTGCTGACTCGAGATAATAAGCTAACCCACGATCGCACATCATACCTGTGACTCGTGTGCTGACTCGATATAGTGAGATGAACCAGGGTCACTCATCATACCTACGACTCGTGTCCTGACTCGATATAAAGCTCCCCACGGTCGCGAATCATACCTGCGACTCGTGTGCTGACTCGATATAGTGAGGTGAACCAGGGTCACTCATCATACCTACGACTCGTGTCCTGACTCGATATAAAGCTCCCCACGGTCGCGAATCATACCTGCGACTCGTGTGCTGACTCAATATACTAAATATAAAGCTCCCCACGATCGTGAATCATACCTGCAACTTGTGTGCTGACTCATATATATATAATTAACATAAAGCTCCCCTTGATCGCGAATCATGCCTGCGACTCAAGTGCTGACACATTTCCACACATTTAAATCCACTTTTTATTAAGAACAATAGTTTTCTCATGGAAAATAGTAAAAATCCTTATTAAAAAAAGCATGAAACATAGGTTTCGAAATTATTTGTTTTTGAAACTCATTTGTCAAATTTAATTGTCACGCCCCAAAATTGATGGACGCGACCAACACTCGACCGGGTGAGCCCCAGTCAAGCGAACCTGATTTGCTTTTCCCACCCAACGTGTTTCCCCGTGTCTATAACAAACATTAATTATGTGAAGCGGTGAGATAAGCTTAAAAGTGCATGAATACCACATTAAGTCCAATTTATGCATATAGATACGCCACTTTCCGATACGGACCACGATTATGATTACATACAATCACTGCCCAAAATATATATGCAAATACACCCACGTAGTGTCTACGAAGCCTCTAAGAGTACTAGGGGATTATACAATACTTGCCGGAAACAAGGCCCTAGCTATACCTTACAATACATAATACACTCAAAAGGAGAAGGCCCGAACTACACATGGCCCCGAGAGAAAGTGGGGCTCACCAGTACAACTGAAAAGGATGAGGAGAAGGCACCACTAACGGCAAGCTCAACAACTTTCTATGGATCCACCTACATCCATATAAAAGATGTAGCGCCCCCGACAAAAGGGACGTTAGTACTGTGGAATAATACTAGTATGTATTAAAAAACTTTATCCCAAGTACAATCAAGCAATACACAATTAAGGAGCAATAATAGAACCAATTAATCAATGCACGTAGAAGGAAACAACCAGAATCAAACAAGATGCACAATCTCTCCTTTTTCTCTTTCAACATCATCATATTCAAGAGCTCATAGATTTTCATTTCAGTAGTGATAACGATCACATTTCATCCTTATTACCTAGGCCACCCTTATTACCTCGGCCACCCTTATCACCACAACCCATCATCCTTATTACTTCGTGTTGCGGCACGCAACCCGACCCTGCCTGATAATTTTAATTCACAACACAATAACAAACAATTTCAGCACAAGAATCACCAATTCAAGGAATACAAATCCATATCAACGACTCATTTATTTGGGCCCAAGGCACCATAACACCTATCAAGTAGAAATTTCCTGAACACGGTGTTGCCACATTCGCTCAATTCAGTTACACTGTTTCACAATAATCTTTTTCATTACTTTCCACGTATGGATTTCAACTATTTTTCACATTCCCACATTTGATCACATTATCAATCTTTCGTTCATTGCCAATCAAATAACCTTTACAACTTCATGCAGCGCAATAGCATGACAATCAACCATGAAAAAAAATCAAAGAATAGAATCTCACGTCTTAACACGTTTGAACAATCAATTCACATATTTTCAAACAAGGTACACATACCACATACTCGGACCCAAGAAGAGGATTCTACGAAGGTTAAAGTTAGCCATATATACCTGGGGTCGAAATTCCTTTTTAACCTTTACTCACAAATCACCAGTCCGACTAGTACCGTCAATCTAGTTCACAATTAAACATATTCAACTCAGAATTGGGAACCATGCATTCAATTTGAACCCTTTTTAAGCATTTATCAACTTCTATGTGAGCCCCCTAGAATGTCAACCCCTTATTTGTGAACTTTACCCCAACCCGCGTCCTCTTACTAGATTATGGACATTAATGATCATGCATGCAAGGTATAAACTTATATTTTCAAGAATCAATTCATGAGAGTCCCTCTTTTGTTTAAAATCAGAAGACTTGTGAAAAAGGGTTTGGGGATTATTACCTGTTAGAATGAAGAAGAAGATGATTACTCAAAATTTCAAGGCTTAAGTGACTTTGAAAATCCAATTGATAAGGATGAGGCTTTCTCCCTTAAGAACCCTCTCTCCCCTCTCTCTAGTTTTGTTCAGAAAATGGTTAAAAATGAAGGGGAGAGGTGTTTTAATGAACTGGGGTTGGGTTTTAAAAATTAGAAAAATAGGGCCCGAAACAAGAATGCGGTCAGGAATGCGATCGCATTCCTGACATGCGGTTCGCAGATCTGACCGCACAATGGCCCTCAGGATGGGCAAAAAATCCATAACACACTGCCCAGGTATGTGACCAATTGTGCGGTTCGCATAAACGTTATGCAATCGCATACTGGACCGCATAGTTGATTTCAAATGGGGCGGTATTCTGCCTAGGTATGCGACCATTATGCGGTCCGCATACACGCTGTGCGATCACATAGTGCGTCGCATAACACCTAGTTTCTGGAAAATTATATTCTTTAAGTCTCGGGGTACATCTTACTCAGTTCAGGTCTGTTTCAAAGATTCCCACAATAAAACAACTCGGGGACTTTGTTCGGCAGTATTTTTAAACAAGAAAATTTTACGGGTCCTTACATTAATGGTATTCCTCGATACAACCTAGTCCAGGTACACATATATTTACAGCAGATCACAAATTCTCTTTAGAAGGACAACAATATGAACTCCAACTTTCTTTTAAACATTTAATCACGTTTCTGTCATATTAACAGTTCAATGATACAGGCAGGGTTACAGGTACACACATAAAGCATGTTAGTGGGTCCTAGACTACCCCGACATAAGCCTATTAGTAACTACGCACGGACTCCCATCACCTCTTGCTTACGTAGCCCCCAAAGATAATAATATATACTGAATTAATTCACCTAGGGGGACGATTCCCACTCACGAAGTTAGAAAGGAAACTTACCTCGCTCCGAAATTCCAACACTAGCTTCCAATCCCTTCCGATGACCTTAACGGACGCGCAACGCTCCGAAATTACCACATAAATGACAAGGCAATGAAAATTCATCGTAATACTCACAAAAAATTCAGATTATATACTTTCCCAACCCCGCTCGGAGAAATGACCAAAATGCCCTCGGGCCCACGTGCCCGGAAATCCGAAATTCTCGAAGATACATTCTACCCATAGCCTTACTAACTCAAAAAGATAATTCACTCAATTATTCATGCCCAATTCGTGGTTAAAAATCCAAATTCCATAATTCTAGGTTTCTTCAAAGTTCCCAAATTTCCTACCAATTTCATGTTCAATTCCATGCAAGACCACATGTTTAACTTAGAAATTGGAAGAATTCACTTACCTAGTGATGTTTGATGAAAACCCCCTCCTTGAAGCTCCAAAAATTGCCACACCAAAATGAGAGAAATGAAGAAATTACCAAAATCCGCTCTTAAAACACCCCACTACCTCCAGCCATTTTCGCACCTGCGGTGAAATAGCCGCTCCTGCCGCTCCGCACCTGCAGAAATTCCATCGCAGGTGCGGCCCTGACTCAGCCCAACAGCTTCCGCTGTCGCGATCCCTCTTCCCACCTGCGATTCCGCAGGTGCGACCAAACTCCCGCGCCTGCGGCTCCGCACCTGCAGCCAAACCCTCGCAGGTGCGAATCACACCAGATGACAACAATCTTCACTTCTTCCAACTTCAATTCTTGATTCGACAACCACCCGGAATCCACCCGAGGCCCACGTCCAATCATATCAACCTGTCCCAAAACATAACACAGACTTGCTCGAGTCCTCAAATCACATCAAACAACGCCGGAAACACGAATCGCACTCAAATCCAATTTCTTTAAGAACTTAGAATTTCAAACTTCTTAATCCGATGCCGAAACCTTTCAAATCACGTCCGATTGACCTCAAATTTTGTGCACAAGTCATATTCAACTTTATGGACCTTCTCCAACTTCCAAAATCGCATTCCGACCTCGATATCAAAACTTCCACTTCCGGCCGGATTTCCCAAAAACCATTAAATTTCTATCTTTACCCAAATGTCTCCAAAATGACCTACGGACATCCAAATTCACTTCCGATCGCGCTCCTAATTACAAAATCACCATACAAAGCTATTTCCAGATTTGGAATCCCAAACGAACATTAATCTCACTGACATGCACTTCAACTCCAAATTGATGAAATCCTTCAAAAATGCTAACTTTCATAATATACGCCGAAACGCTCCTGGGTTATCCAAAACTCGTTCCGGACATACAATCAAGTCCGAAATCATCATACGATCCTGCTGGAACCTTAAAATCCTGATTCGGAGATCGTTTACTCAAAATTCTAATATTAGTTGATTTCTCCAACTTAAGGCTTCTTAACTGGGAATTTCCTTTCCAAATCAATTCTAAACTTCCTGGAATTAAATTCCGACCACATGCATGGGTCATAATACCTGAAATGGAGCTGCTCACGACTTCGAACCGCTGAACGACGCACTAATGCTCAAAATGACCGGTCGGGTCGTTATATTCTCCCCCACTTAAACCGACGTTCGTCCTCGAACGTGCTAAAAACTGCTCTGGAGTTATCGGAAATCACTGTTTAACATCTTGAGCACCGCCTGTGCTACCACAACCCAGTCGAGCACAATAGCTTGATCAAATCTAGATATTTCTTTTTTGTTTTCATATGATAAGCTCCGAATTCATTCAAACACCTGAAATTTCTCTAGCCAGGCCTAGTTTCAATACATATAAGCACTGCATCAACTAGCACATGATATACCAGATCCTAACTGCATACCCTTGCAGAATCGGCACCATGCAACGCGTAACTCATCGTCTGACCACAACAACGCTCCCTGAACCTTATTAGCCAAGGTCCACAATCTGATGCTCCTGATGCACCTCATAATAATTATACAGACATCCCGCTATAATGCTGGAGATGCAACCCCAATAGAGGGAATGCGCATAAATTCACACTCAACTGCAGAGTTAACAAATCCTTGAATACCTCATCTTGACCAGCATCGTCACTTCCATTATGAACCGGAATGATGGTATTTGTGTCTTTAATATACACTTCACATAACCTTATCGTACTGATCCCTGGTCCGATAATCTCGTCTCACCTAGTACGAACTGCTCAGACATCAGGTCACCCCAAACATGGCTAATAGCCTCACATGATAACACATCGCCCAATAGGCCATAACTCGAACATGATAATAAGAAATGACTCAGGACGGGACTATTCAACTTACTCAACTAATATGAATTATTACCAAAAAATAGGAAATAAAACACAAGAAAATAATTACATATTAACCCTTCTCATCATCACACTGTTGCGGCATGCAACCTGATCCAAATAACATACCCGTGGCGGCGTCCCACCGGATCCCAAATAACATTACCGTGGCGACGTGCCACCCGATCCAAATAACATAAAACTCACGTAAGGAAATATATATACTGTAAGGAACCGTAAAATTTTCTTGTTTAAGAATAATGCCGAACGAGTCGCCGAGTTGTTTTATTGTGGGAATATTTGAAACAGACCTAAATTGAGTAAAAAAAAGTACCCCGAGACATAAAGGATATAATTCTCCAGAAATTAGGTGTTATGCGACGCACTATGCGATCATACAACGTGTATGCGGACCACATATTGGTCGCATACCTAGGCAGAATACTGCCCCATTTGAAGTCAACTATGCGTTCCAGTATGCGATCGCATAACGTGTATGCGGACCGCACAATTGGTCGCATACCTGGGTAGTGTGCTCTTGATTTTTGGCCCATCTTGAGGGCCATTATACGGTCAGATCTGCGCACCGCATGTCAGGAATGCGATCGCTTTCCTGACCGCATTCTTGTGTCGGGCCCTATTTTTCCTTACTTTTAAAACCCGACCCCAGTTCATTAAAATATCCCTCCCCTTCATTTTTAACCATTTTTCTGAGATATTAGAGAGAGGAAAGAGTGGGTTCTAGAGAGAGAAAGTCCCAACTTCATCAAATTGGTCTTCCTTCATCACTCAAGCTTGGAACTAATCAAGTAGAACACAAATTTCTTCACTCTAAGAGGTAAGCTTCCACCCCATTAACCCTAAATTTCCAGATTTTTGTTAAAATGAAACATGGGTAGGATAGTTCATAAATATGGGGTTAAGAATCTTGCATGCATGTACCCAATTTACCATAATCTAGTAAAGGAAAATAGGTTGGAGTAACCTTTCACTAAAAATGGGTTATTTAATCTAAAAGAACACCTAGTGCTTGGTAGAAATCTCAAATGAGTTCAAGACATGTTCAGGATTCCTAATTCTACGTTTAAAATGTGCCGTATGGTGAATTAGATTAAAGGTGCTAGAAGTTCCGGTGATTGAGATGAAAATTAAGGAAAGATCCCAATACGAGGTATGTATGGATAACTTTAACCTTTGTATAATCCTCTTGTTGGGTCCGAGTATACGGTATGTGTACCTTGTTTGGAAATATGTGAATTGATTGTTCAAACATGAGGAGACGTAAGATTCTATTCTCTGATTTTCCTAGTTGATTGTCATGCTACCGTGCTATATGAGGTTGTGAAGGGTGTTTGATGTGACTATCTCATTCTATGCAAAGCTCGTAAATGATAAAGGGTATTGATATGAAAGATTGTGTAATGAACGAAAGATTGATAATGTGCTCAAATGTGGGAATGTGTAAAATAGTTAAAAGCCGTATGTGGAAAGCAATGAAAAAGAGTATTGTGAAAAGATGTAGCTGAATTGGACGATTATGGCAACGCCGTGTTCATGAAATTACTACTTGATAAGAGCTATCGTGCCTTGGGCTCAAATAAATAAGTTGTTGATATGAACTTGTATTCATTGAAATGATAATTCTTGTGATGAAATTGTTTGTGATTGTTGTTGTCAATTTAAACTGTCAGGCGGGGTCGGGTTGCGCACCGCAACATGAAGTAATAAGGTTTATGAGTTGTGGTGATAAGGGTAGCCGAGGTAATAAGGATGGAATGTGATCGTTATCACTACTGAAATGGAAATCTATGAGCTCATGAATATGATGATGTTGAAAGGGGAAAAGGAGAGATTGTGAAACTTGTTTGATTTTGATTGATTTCTTCCATGTGCATTGATTGATTTGTTCTATTACTGTTTCTTAATGGTGTATTGATTGATTGTACTTGGGATAAAGTTTGTTTATACATACTAGTACTATTCCATAGTACTAACGTCCCTTTTGCCGGGGGCGCTATATCGTTTATATGGATGTAGGTGGGTCTATAGCAGGTTGATCAGCTCGCCGTTAGTGGTGCCTTCTCTTGATCCTTTTTCAGATGTACTGGTGAACCCCACTTCCTCTTGGGGCCATGTGTAGTTCATGTCACCTCCTTTTTGAGTATATTATGTATTGTAAGGTATAATCGGGGCCTTGTTGCCGGCAAGTATTGTATAAAATCCTAGTACTCTTAGAGGCTCCGTAGACACTATGTGGGTGTATATATATTTTGGGCAGTGGTTGTATGTATTCGTAATCGTGGCCCGTATCGGGAAGTGTTGTATCTAATACGTATGAATTGGGAAAATCTAGTACGATAATGTAACATGAGGGAAAATTGGACTTACTGTGGTAATCACGCACTTTTAAGCTTATCTCATTATTCCACATAAATAATGTATGTTATAAACACGGTGAAACGCGTTGGGTGGGAAAGGCAAATCAGGTTCACTTGACTGTAGTCACCCGGTCGAGTGCCGGTCCCGTCCCTCGATTTTGGGGTGTGACAAACTTGGTATCAAAGCCTAAAGTCTTAAAAGTGTCCTAGGATGTCTCGGAGATGTGTCTATTAGACCCCTTCTTATCGGTGTGTTGTTGACCACATCTATAATTTGGGGGCTACATGGACATTAAGGAAACAACCTATTTATTGTTATTCTATATCGTACGGTGAAGTGGAAAGTGAGAATATTCTTGCCTAACTCGTGCTCTGTTCTAAAATCTTCAGTGATGGCACCAAAGGAGAGAGCTCGAGTCGGGCTAGATGCCAATGCCGCCCCAGGTGTGGCCGTAAATTATGTACCCGATGGTGCGGGTGAGTGCGAATCTCCGATATTGAATCCATTTGGCCTATCTGTTCCAAATCAGAGTGTTCCTATTCCTACTGCGGCGGAGGGTACTACAACCCTTCCCGCCAATATTCCTGATCCTTCTTCGGTTCCAGCTCCAGGTCTCGGTACTTTCGATGGGTGCCTCAGGGGGGTATTCATATGTTGACCTAGTTAGTGGCTGCTTAGGCCCAAAGATCTCATGCTGCCCCTGCATCCCCTAGTGGACAGGGAGATTCCGTCGGTTCCAGAGTCAACCACTTTTTGCGGTTGGCCTCTCCAGAGTTCTCAGGTAATGATCCAGAGGCCGATCCGCAGGACTTTCTAAATGAAATGTACAATACGCTTTGGGTTATGAAGGCTACAGAGATAGATGGGGTTGAGTTAGCATCTTACATGCTTAGGGGAGCAGCGTATTCCTGGTTCGAGATGTGGGAGGATTTGCGTGGGGAGAGAAGTCCTCCGGCGAGATGGGATGAGTTCATTGATGCTTTTATGGATCACTTCTTGCCTGCCAAGAGTATGGAAGCCCGTGCTACAGAGTTTGAGGTTCTCAAGCAGGGTAATATGAGTGTGTGGGAGTACCACATGGAATTCGTGAGGTTGTCCAAGTATGATCCTAAGTTGGTATTGACTATGGATGCTTGAGTTCGACGGTTTGTTCAGGGCCTCAGTCCTTTGGTTGTGAATGAAGCTGCTGTAGCTGCCTTGCACTCAGACATGAAATATGGTAAGATAGTGGGATTCGCCCAGGACACGAAGGCTAGAAAATTGAAGATAAGGTCGGAGAGGGAGAGTACCGAGCCCGGTCAACGGGCCACTCAGGGAGTTTAGTTGGAGGAGGAAGGCCAGTTCAGGGGAGAGGGCCATTAGGGAACATAGACACAATACAATGTCTCATTCTCAGAGGTGGACCTTGAGTTCAGTTGCTTTTGGTTTAATATGGTATCGAGCCATCCCAGTCTTATGCTCAATCCTCATCCAGTGCACCGCCATCAGTGCCCTGTTATCAGCAGAGCAGTCACTGGGGGCCAAGATAAGGTAGCAAGAGACCCTATCACTCCGGTCGTACAGGAGGGAGGTTCCAGCACCAAAAGAGGGCTCTGTGCCCTAAGTGTGGGAGGTTCCATACCGAGTCTTGTTACCAGGATATCCCCATATGCTACGGGTGTTGGGTGAGAGGTCATATTCAGAGGGATTGTCGTGCGCCCAGCCAGGGCATGGGTAGTGGTTTTGCTCAGTCGTCCGGTTCTTCAGTCGCCGCATCATCAGTATGTCCTCCAGCTCCAGCAGGGCGTGGTGCAGTTAGAGGTGGGGCTCGTGGTAGATGTGGACCCAGCCGGTTCTATGCTTTGAGTGGTCGCCAGAGTGTGGAGGTTTCCCTAGATGTTGTTACAGGTATTTTGACTGTCCAAGCCCTTGATTGTTATGCTCTTATTGATCCGGGGTCCTCCTTGTCCTATGTTACCTCATTTATTGATTCAAGTTTTTGCATAGAACCCGATCAACTTCATGAGCCGTTCTCTATGTTGACTCTGATTGGTGATTCCAGTATAGCTGCACGAGTCTATAGGAATTGTGTTGTCACGGTGTGTGGTCGAGATACCACGATCGATCTTAGCGAACTTGGGATGGTAGATTTCGATGTTATAATGGGGATGTATTGGCTTTACTGGTGCTTTGCTAAACCCGACTGCCGAACTAGAATTATGAGACTAGAGTTTCCTAACGAGTCAGTTATTGAGTGTAAAGGGAATGGTGTGGTGCTGAAGGGTAGGTTAATTTCCTACCTTAAGGCCTCGAAGATGATTAAAAAGGGGTGTAATTATCACTTGGTCCAGGTTGGGGACACCACTTCAGAAGTATCTGCCCCCGAATCTGTTCCAGACGTGAATGAGTTTCTTGAAGTGTTTACGAAAGAGCTTCCAGGGATTCCGCCAGATAGAGAGGTCGACTTCGGGATTGATGTATTTCCAGATACGCAGCCAATATCTATTCCACCATACAAAATGGTGCCAGTAGAGTTGAGGGAGTTAAAGGAGCAGTTGAAAGACTTATTAGAGAAGGGGTTCATTCGGCCAAGTGTGTCACCATGGGGCACTCCGGTTCTTTTCGTCAGGAAGAAGGATGGGTCGCTCCAGATGTGTATTGATTATCGGAAGCTCAATAAAGTCACTATCAAAAACAAGTATCCACCGCCTCAGATAGATGATTTGTTCGACCAGTTGCAAGGTGCAAGCTTCTTCTCCAAAATTGATTTACGGTCGGGATATCACCAATTGAAGATCAGAGAGGAGGATATTCCTAAGACCGCCTTCAGAACGACTTTCATGCACCTTATGAATCGGGTTTTCAAACCATTTCTGGACTCCTTCGTGATTGATTTTATTGATGACATCATTGTCTACTCGCGCAGTCGGGAGGATCATGCTAATCACCTCAGGGCAGTTCTACAGACTCTTCACCAGCACCAATTGTATGCCAAGTTTTCAAAATGTGAATTTTGGTTGTAGTCAGTCACATTTTTGGGTCATGTTGTTTCCAGAGAAGGGATTAAGGCTGACCCCCAGAAGATCACAATGGTGAAGGATTAGCCTAGACCAACGACCCGACAGAGATTCGTAGTTTTTTGGGTCTAGCTGTGTATTATCGGAGGTTTGTGAAGGGGTTCTCTACCCTCGCCTCCCCATTGACTAAATTGACGCAGAAGGTAACTAAGTTCCAATGGTCCGATGCTTGTGAGAAGAGCTTTCAGGAATTGAAATCAATATTGAATTCAGCACCGGTGTTAACCTTGACGGAAGGCACGAGGGGGATTTGTGGTTTATTCTGATGCTTCAAGGGTTGGTTTGGGATGTGTGTTGATGCAGCACCGGTGTTAACCTATGGTTCCAGGCAACTCAAGAATGACAAGAAGAATTATCTGACGCATGATTTAGAACTCGCGGCAGTTGTGTTTGCATTAAAAATCTGGCGGTATTATTTGTATGGGGTCCATGTGGACGTGTTCTCAGACCATAAGAGTCTCCAATATTTGTTCAGGCAGAAGGAGTTAAGCTTAAGGCAGCGGTGATGGTTAGAATTGCTTAAGGATTATGATATGTGGTCGACGCTCTCAGTGGGAAGTCTATGGGTAATCTGGTTCATTTGGAGGAGGACCAGAGGCCATTGGCTCGGGAGGTTCGTCAATTGGCTAGTCTGGGGGTCTGTCTCTCGACCTCAGACGAGGGGAAAGTCATGGTGCATAATGGGGAAGAATCATCACTTGTAGCGGAAGTCAATGAGAAGCAGTTTATTGATCCAGCATTGGCGCAGTTGAAGGAGGCAGTTTTGAATAGCAAGATTTCGACATTTTCACTTGGGAGCAATGATGGTGTTTTGCGGTACCAGGGGAGGTGATGTGTTCCTAATGTGGATAATCTTCGGGAGAGGGTGATGGCAGAAGCTCACAATTCCAGGTATTCCGTGCACCCAGGTTCTACAAAAATGTATCAAGATCTCCGGGAAATTTATTGGTGGGACGGTATGAAAAGAGGTGTGGCGGACTTTGTATCTAAATGTCCGACTTGTCAGCAGGTGAAGGCCGAGCATCAAAGGCCTGGTGGGCTAACTCAGCTTGTGGAAATTCCAATGTGGAAGTGGGAAATGATAAACATGGACTTAGTGGTAGGGTTACCTCACACTCAGCGTAAGTTCGACTCAATTTGGGTGATAATGGATCGACTCACGAAATCAGCTCACTTCTTGCCGGTCAAGTCCACCGATACTACAGAACAATACGCTCAGTTGTATACCAAGGAAATAGTCAGGCTTCATGGTACTCCAGTTTCTATTATTTCAGACCGAGGAGCGCAGTTCACAGCAAATTTTTGGAGGAAATTTCAGCAAGGTTTGGGTACTCAGGTAAATCTCAGCACAACTTTCCACCCGCAGACTGATGGTCAGGCAGAGCGGACTATTCAGACGCTTGAAGATATGTTACGGGATTGTGTATTGGACTTCAAGGGTAGTTGGGATGATCATTTACCGCTTATCGAATTTGCTTACAATAACAGCTTTCACGCTAGTATTCAGATGGCCCCATTTGAGACATTGTACGGAGGGAGGTGTAGATCTCCGATTGGGTGGTTCGAGGTTGGTGAAGCAGAATTGTTAGGGCCAGATTTTCTGCATCAGGCATTGGAAAAAGTCAGAGTCATTCGGGAAAGGATGAAAACCGTCCAGAGCCGTCAAAACTCCTATGCGTATGTTTGTCGAAGAGAATTGGAATTCCAAGTTGATGATTGGGTATTCTTGAAAGGGAAATTGAGCCCAAGGTATGTCGGGCCAAAGCGGATTGCTCAAAGGATAGGGCAAGTGGCTTATAGGTTGGAATTACCCCCTGAATTGTCATTAGTGAACCCGGTGTTCCACGTGTCCATGTTGAAGAAAGTGGTTGGAGATCCATCAGCCATCGTGCCAGTTGAGACCATTGAGGTTAATGAAGAATTATCGTATGAAGAGATTCTGTATATTGAGGAACAAAGAAATTGCTTCAGTTAAAGTATTGTGGCGAAGTCAGCGCGTTGAGGAAGCCACGTGAGAGGCAGAAAATGAGATGAAAGAAAGATATCCCCATTTGTTTGAATAAGTCTAGTCGTGATGTCAGAACCCTCTCCTCTAAGAAAATTATACTTTACATTCGGTTCTATGCAAAAGCACCACATCTTCCCCTAATTGCCTTATTGTTGTAATTTCCCAATGTGTGCTAAAACCGAACTCACTGTTCTATTTGGGGTAGTGTGCAACCCTTGAGGTAAATGAACGTTTTGTGGAATATATGTGCTAGTCAAGTGATTAATGGTAGAATATGTTGGTAATAATTAATTGAAATGAATATAGTATATTGAGGTGATTGGGTTTTATGGGACTCATTAAAATGACCAAGTTATGTGCAAAAATGTGAACCATGAGCAAATTTGTGGTATAAGAGGAATGAACTATGTGTAGTTGACAAAATGACTGAATATCTTCAAATTGTTGGAGTAACAACGTTGTGTGTGAGTTATTGGGTGATTAAAAATGTGTAATGGTGCTTGGAAATGTGTTTCGGGACTCTCTAACAGGTAAATAGGTCTAATTACAAAGGGAACTCTAGCGAAATTTTTCTGAATTAACGGAGTTTGTAAAAATCCGGAAGTTGCATGTCATGCTTTCAAAACTAAATGATTTCCAAAAACCTCATTCGAGGATGAATGATTTTTAAGGNGGGGGGGGGGGGGGGAGGATCTAAGGACCCATAAAATTTTCTTGTTTAATAATAATGCCGAATGAGTCCCCGTGTTGTTTTATTGTGTGAATATTTGAAACAGACCTAAATTGAGTAAAAAAAAAGTACCCCGAGACTTAAAGGATATAATTCTCCAGAAAGTAGGTGTTATATGATGCACTATGTGATCGCACAACGTGTATGCGGACAACATATTGGTCGCATACCTGGGCAGAATACTGCCCCATTTGAAGTCAACTATGCGGTCCAGTATGCGATCGCATAACGTGTATGAGGACCGCACAATTGCTCGCATACCTGGGCAGTGTGTTCTGGATTTTTGGCCCATCTCGAGGGCCATTATTCGGTCAGATTTGCGAACCGCATGTCAGGAATGCGATCGCATTCCTGACCGCATTCTTGTGTCGGGCCCTATTTTTCCTAACTCTTAAAATCCGACCCAGTTCATTAAAATACCCCTCCCCTTCATTTTTAACCATTTTTCTGAGATATTAGAGAGAGGAAAGAGTGGGTTCTAGAGAGAGAAAGTCCCAACTTCATCAAATTGGTCTTCCTTCATCACTCAAGCTTGGAACTAATCAAGTAGAACACAAATTTCTTCACTCTAAGAGGTAAGCTTCCACCCAATTAACCCTAAATTTCCAGATTTTTGTTAAAATGAAACATGGGTAGGATAGTTCATAAAGATGGGGTTAAGAATCTTGCATGCATGTACCCAATTTACCATAATCTAGTAAAGAAAAATAGGTTGGAGTGACCTTTCACTAAAAGGGGGTTATTTAATCTAAAAGAACACCTAGTGCTTGGTAGAAAGCTCAAATGAGTTCAAGACATGTTCATGATTCCTAATTCTACGTTTAAAATGTGCCGTATGGTGAATTAGATCAAAGGTGCTAGAAGGTCCAGTGATTGAGATAGAAATTAAGGAAAGATCCCGATACGAGGTACGTATGGCTAACTTTAACCTTTGTATAATCCTCTTGTTGGGTCCGAGTATTCGGTATGTGTACCTTGTTTGGAAATATGTTAATTGATTGTTCAAACGTGTGGAGACGTAAGATTCTATTCTCTGATTTTCCTAGTTGATTGTCATGCTACCGTGCTATATGAGGTTGTGAAGGGTGTTTGATGTGCCTATCTTATTATGTGCAAAGCTCGTAAATGCTAAAGGGTATTGATATGAAAGGATGTGTAATGAACGAAAGATTGATAATGAGCTCAAATGTGGGAATGTGTAAAATAGTTAAAAGTCGTACGTGGAAAGTAATGAAAAAAAGTATTGTGAAACGATGTAACTGAATTGGACGATTATGGAAACACCGTGTTCATGAAATTACTACTTGATAAGAGCTATGGTGCCTTGGGCCCTAATAAATAAGTTAATGATATGAACTTGTATTCCTTGAAATGATAATTCTTGTGATGAAATTGTTTGTGATTGTTGTTGTGAATTTAAATTGACCGGCGGGGTCGGGTTGCGCGCTGCAACACGAAGTAATAAGGTTGATGGGTTGTGGTGATAAGGGTGGCATAGGTAATAAGGATGGAATGTTATCGTTATCACTACTGAAATGAAAATCTATGAGCTCTTGAATATGATGATGTAGAAAGGGGAAAATGAGAGATTGTGAAACTTGTTTGATTTTGGTTGATTTCTTCCACGTGCATTGATTGATTTGTTCTATTACTGTTTCTTAATTGTGTATTGGTTGATTGTACTTGGGATAAAGTTCGTTTATACATACTAGTACTATTCCATAGTACTAACGTCCCTTTTGCCGGGGGCGCTATATCGTTTATATGGATGTAGGTGGGTCTATAGCAGGTTGATCAGCTCGCCGTTAGAGGCTCCGTAGACATTATGTGGGTGTATATATATATTTTGGGCAGTGGTTGTATGTATTCGTAATCGTGGCCCGTATCGGGGAGTGTTGTATCTAATATGTATGAATTGGGAAAATCTAGTACGATAATGTAACATGAGGGAAAATTGGACTTACTGTGGTAATCACGCACTTTTAAGCTTATCTCACTGGTCCACATAAATAATGTATGTTATAAACACGGGGAAAAGCCTTAGGTGGGAAAGGAAAATCAGGTTCGCTTGACTAGAGTCACCCGGTCGAGTGTCGGTCGCGTCCCTGGATTTTGGGGCGTGACATATATGGAGCTGATTTGATCACTATTACGAATTACTGAATATCGATCACAAGCACGCTAAGTGCATAGTACCATCCTGGGGAGATTGATAAAGCCATAGGCTACAAAACTCAAGCACATTTAGGTGTGATATATATACATATACTCCGGATCTCAAGAGCTATCCTGCTCACATAACATTTCCGCTACGTGGGACCTCAACACATAAGACTTTATCAAATATGTTTCACAACTAGCATGGCAAAATCACAATGACACACGAATTAGACGAAGACGGAACAACACCCGCTGTTCTAATATCTTTCAACGAAAGGATGCTTTACCTAAAGGAAGATGCTTGGCTCACACGAAGCCCATAGTCATATATAAATCCATCCACAAACATCGAGCCACCTTGCTCGCACCAAGCTTAGCTATTAGCTTTTTCCTGGGTCCACATCAACCCTATTTTTCTCATAATACACGAGAACAACCGTCATCACCGGGACTAGCACCCCAAAATCCATAATCAACTGAACCGAACGCCCTCCAGGCATCAATTCTCAATTTAAGCAATATTGCACTTCTTCATACTCGGTCCAAATCTGAAATCCATCAAGTGAATACATGTCACACTTTATATAATATTTTCGCGGTCACGCTTCCACGACCTTCCAAACAAAGAAACACGCCTGCACATCCATAACACCGGCCGCACTAAGGCCGCAAAACACATCAAGAACCCATGACCAGGGCACAAAGCCTCTTTCACCGAATATCAATCTCAGGTGTCACTGAAGATAATACCAGCTTACACTGAACCTTCGAATCACTTTGTCTTGCTCTTCCGAGCTCATGACATCCTCATAAACGTTGGACCTAAATCTTGATTCTTACTCCTAGTGACAAACTGCGTACTGCACGTAACATGCCAATACGAGGTAGTGCAAACATTTCCATCATAACTGCTGAACCACTAAAACGGTGAACACTTCATCATATAGACCCCTTTTACTTAACTCAATTCAAGAGTGCCACCTCAACTCACGAGTGAATTCCCACATAAAATCCATTACGACGGCCGACATGTCCCGCACATACCGGCATAAACCACATGCATAACTAAATCACATCAAAGGAACCAATCACTGCTGCAAATGTGCCATTTCAACCATGGCTAATCGATCTATCCTCTTTTAATCACCATTAATTGCCTCATGACTAATAACAACTTCCTTCAACCCATAGCAAACTCACCCCTCACTCATCCCGAGTGACCTTGATTCACGAGACTACGCTGCCCAAGTCTCGCAACTCGTCTCATACTCTTCTGATACTTTTTTTCTTCAATCCGAAGTATATTTCTGTCACTCCTCCAATATTATCGTGTATACTGAAACATATCATAGAACATTCAAACCGTCTTCATTCCTCTCAAAGACAACTCTGCAAAAACTCGATCCCCAATCATACTGCTGCCTGAAATCCTTAATTGCCGCATTCTTTAAATTTTGAACTCACTAGAACCACTATTGAGAGTCACCCACTCTTGACTGGCCCGAATACAATCAATCCCCGAGGCTCTCCTAGCACAGGAACACCCTTTTCAATGAAACACGTGACTGAGTCAGTACCCTTACAATTCGCCCATGCCTTAAGCAAAATTTTAATCTTCCAAAGCCTAACTCTGACCTGACAGGGCCAACTTTTGCACAAATCCATCAAATCCTATGCACAATTACCATTTTACTCCTCTTTCCTTATCTGAAATAACTTGCCTACACGCCGACAATTCACAACCCTATGAGAAGACAACCCTAAAGCCCTACTGCAGATGGTGGGACTCCCCTACTTAGCCCGAAGCCACTCCTAGCACCACTCCAGACCCGGCTGAGATCCTTCATCTTTTGATAACACGATCTTGCTTAGCCAAACCATCCCAATCTTCCAAATTCTCTTGCTAGCACTCCCTAAATACTCGAATTCCCTAGCATCATTCACACGGTCTATCTCCTACCAACTAGCCAGTAGGACCCCTCACAGAACCTGCCAACCCCGCCATTGCTGACCTATCCCTAGAAGACAACCCACTTGAAGAAATCACCTGCCGACACCTCCCAACGACGCTGAAATGCACGCTCTCTACGACCTCAATACCCCATCCTACGTCCTGCTTCATTCCAGGATCATTGCTTGACAACCGCATTCCTTAATAGTTCTTCTCAATACTCTGACCCCACGCAACTGATGAAACCATAGCACCGACAAACCTAACACATTCCAATCGATCAACGATAACGGCTACACGTCACAGGTGCATACCCCATCTCGCTTGAAGACACCAAGTCTTACTACTTTATCAGTCCCAACCGAGCCATTCATACTCCGAATTCCTTCCCTCTGACAGAGCAAAAGCACTGAAAGCCCAAAATCACACTCTGAGAAGACCTCCTTTCAACCATTCATCTTCCCCCAACATACGGGCAAATGTTCTATCATCATATCAACACCGCGCGACAACCAATTGCAAACATCATCACCACCTGAGCACATCCTTAAGGCTTACAGAAACACAACTACTGAGCTGAACAACATATTACCCTTTCACCGGGCCATAACAACAACCACGACCATTTACACATGAAAGCATCTCGAATTACATTGATAGCACCATTTCCATTCCTAAATTCATGATTCTTAGCAAGCGCTTCGCGACGCGTAAGATTGATTAGGAATGAACATAGGCATAAGCCTCAAACGAATCAACTCACACGATGAAGAATCAAAAAGGAAGTACTCCTAACAGCCCTGTAGCCTCTCGAAGATAAGTACAGACGTCTCCGTACCGATCCGCAAGACTCTACTAGACTTGCTCATGACTCGTGAGACCTGCGGGAACCTAGCGCTCTGATACCACGTTGTCACGACCCATAATCCTTAAGGTCGTGATGGCGCTAGACCAAAGGTCAAGCAAGCAAAAACATTAATTAATTGAAATAACTTTGAAGTTTTAACATTTTCGAAATCGTTACCTTTTCTTGCATTTCATAATCAAATATTTTAGCAAAACTTAAATACGATAGAACATCAATTCCGTTTAATGAAATAAATCCCAACACGTTCCCAGAACTCGATGTCACAAGTACATGAGCAACTTCTATGAATGTTACAAATATTACAAAGCCTGTCTGAAATACAACTGGACAAGCGAATTTAAAAAAAGAAAGAAATAGATACAGTATGAAGGTGACTCTGTCAACTGCGGATTGCCTCCGGAAGATGCAGCTCACCTACGTCTCCAAATCCTCCACATTTCCATGAAAGTACCTGTGGAATAAAATGCACACCAAGTGCATCATGAGTACAAAAAAACAACGTGTACTTAGTAAGTCGCCCGCCTAACCTCAGAGAGGTAGTGACGAGGGGGCAGATTAGACTCTTACTAAGGTCCGACAATACAACATATGATAGAGTATGATGAAATATAATAGACATGAAAGACAGTGAGCAACAAGTGCATAGCAAATAACGAAATCCAGATGATAACTGAAAAAGGAACAAGAAAGTACTAAAAACTCCTCTTAACCAATACCTGACACTCCAGTTATAAGTGAATCAGAACTCAAGTGATCATACACATACCAGGACAAGACGACTTGCCGGAGTCATAAGGGTGGTCATAGGGACTGAGGTCATAAGCTAACCTACGATCGCGAATCATACATGCGACTTGCGTGCTGACTCGATATAATAAGCTAACCCACGATCGCGCATCATACCTACGAATCGCGTGCTGACTCGATATAGTAAGCTGACCCACGACCGCGCATCATACATGTGACTCGTGTGTTGACTCGATATAAAGCTCCCCACGGTCGCGAATAATACCCGTGACTCGTGTGCTAACTCGATATACTAAATATAAAGCTCCCGACGATCGCGAATCATACCTGCGAATCGTGTGCTGACTCTTATATATATAATTGACATAAATCTCCCCTCGATCGCGAATCATGCCCGTGACTCGAGTGCTGACACATTTCCACACATTTAAACCACTTTTTATTAAGAACAATAGCTTTCCCATGGAAAATAGTAAAAATCCGTATTAAAAGAAGCATGAAACATAGGTTTCGAAATCATTTGTTTTTGAAACTCATTTGTTAAATTTAATGGTATTCCTCGATACAACCTAGTCCAAGTACACATATATTTACAGCGGATCACAAATTCTCTTTAGAAGGACAAAAATATTGACTCCAGCTTTCTTTTAAACATTTAATCACGTTTTCGGTCATATTAACAGTTCAATGATACAGACAGGGTTACAGGTACACACATAAAGCATGCTAGTGGGTCCTAGACTACCCGAACATAAGCATATTAGTAGCTACGCACAGACTCCCATCACCTCGTGTGTACGTAGCCCCCGAAGATAATAACATATACTGAATTAATTCACCTAGGGGGACGATTCCCCCTCACGAAGTTATAAAGGAAACTTACCTCGCTCCGAAATTCCAACACCGGCTTCCAATTCCTTCCGATGACCTCAACGGATGTGCAACCCTCCGAAACTACCACATAAATGACAAGGCAATGCAAATTCATCCTAATACTCACAAGAAATTCAGATTATATACTTTCCCAACCCCGCTCGAAGAAATGACCAAAATGCCCTCGGGCCCACGTGCCCGGAAATTCTGAAATTCTCGAAGATACATTCTACCCATAGCCTTACTAACTCGAATATATAATTCACTCAATTATTCATGCCCAATTCGTGGTTAAAAATCCAAATTCCATAATTCTAGGTTTCTTCAAAGTTCCCGAATTTCCTACCAATTTCATGTTGAATTCCATGCACGATCACATGTTTAATTAGAAATGGGAAGAATTCACTTACCTAGTGATGCTTTCTGAAAACCCCCTCCTTGAAGCTCCCAAAATTGCCACACCAAAATGAGAGAAATGAAGAAATGGCAAAAATCCGCTCTTAAAACACCCTACTGCCTCCAGCCATTTTCACACCTGCGGTGAAATAGCCGCACCTGCGGAAATTCCATCGCAGCTGCGGTCCAATCTCAGACCAGCAGCTTCCGTCCTGCGATCCCTCTTCACACCTGTGATTCTGCAGGTGCGACCAAACTCCCGCGCCTGCGGTTCCGCACCTGCGGCCAAACCCTCGCAGGTGTGGATCACACCAGATGACAGCAATCTTCACTTCTTCAAACTTCAATTCTTGATCCGACAACCACCCGGAATCCACCCGAGGCCCCCGTCCAATCATACCAACCTGTCCCAAAACATAACACGGACTTTCTCGAGTCCTCAAATCACATCAAACAACGCCGGAAACACGAATCACACTCAAATCCAATTTCTTTAAGAACATAGAATTTAAAACTTCTTCATTCGATGCTGAAACCTATCAAATCACGTCCGATTAACATCAAATTTTGCGCACAAGTCATATTAAACTTTAGGGACCTGCTCCAACTTCGGGAATCGCATTCCGACCTCGATATCAAAACTTCCATTTCCGGTCGGATTTCCCAAAAAGCTTTATTTTTCTATCTTTAGCCAATTGACTCCAAAATGACCTACGGACATCCAAATGCATTTCCGATCGCGCTCCCAGCTATAGAATCCCCATACGGAGTTATTTCCAGACTCGGAATAACAAACGGACATCAATCTCACTGACATGCACTTTAACCCCAAATTCATGAAATCCTCCAAAATGCCTACTTCCATAATATACGCCAAAACGCTACCGGTTTATCCAAAACCCGATCCGGACATAAATTCAAGTCCAAAATATCATAAAATCCTGCTGGAACCTTCAAATCCTGATTCAGATATCGTTTACTTAAAATTCCAGTCTTAGTTGATTTCTCCAACTTAAGGCTTCTAAACTGGGAATTTCCTTTCCAAATCAATTCTAAACTTCCTGGAATTAAATTCCGACCACACACACGACTCATAATACCTGAAACGGAGCTGCTCACGATTTCGAACCGCTGAACGACACACTAGAGCTCAAAACGACCGGTGTGGTCGTTACAATAACTGCAATTAAGCAAATAAATCAACAGCTATGAAGGACCATTATGCGTCTAAATAATACCAACATATAGCCTAAACATGATTTCTAGAATGAATTAGAGCTCAAGTGCTCTAACACATAGAGTACGGTAAATATGTTTAGATAAAATAGCTACATAGTTCTAGGGAATCGACTAAATCATAATTTACAGGGTGCACATCCGCACGCCTATCATCTAGCATGCACGTCACCTAAACATCAATCACATAATCACTTCATTTAGGGTTTCGTACCCTCAGAACCATGTTTAGAAGTGTAACTTACCTTGAACAAGCCAAATGATGCTTCATAAATGCCATCCCGTGGGAACCGCCCTCTGAACGGCTCAAAACTAGATAAAGCAACTAAAATACATCAAATAATGCCAAAGGAATCAAACATAAACACTAAAGGTCGAATCTTTAATCAAAAGCCTAAAAATAACCCAAATTTCAAACCCGGGCCCGCGCCTCAGAACTCGATAAAACGCAAAATTCGACCACTCTTTAAACTACGAGTCCAACCATACTAGTTTCAATTAAATCCTACTTCGAATCGATGTTTAATACTCAAGAATTTGGTCTATGAAACTTTAGTCAAAGATCCCCGATTTATCTTTTGAATTAATCAACCAAATGTCAAAAATAAGGATAGATTCATGATATAATACCAAAATTGAGTAGATAACAATTACCATAATACACATGGTGAAAATTTATTCAAAACTCACCTCAATCCGAGCCCTAAATCGCAACAAAATGATAAAAGAACCAAAAACCTTGATATATAGCTTCTGCCTAGGTATCGTCACATCTACGACACACTTAGCCGCTTTTGCGATGTTGCTTTTCCGACAAACTTTTTGCTTATGTGGAGAGGCACTGGAGAAATTTCACTCTCACATACAAAAAAACACCAGTTCCTGCGACATCGCAGGTGCGACGCAAAGACCCGCACCTTCGCCAACTCCCCCTCATGCGCTCAAAATTTGCATGTGCGTGCATGCAGGTGCGCTACAAATATCCGTTTTTGCGGTCTTCCTCACCCAGATCGCACCTCGCTTCTGCGATGGACATCCTGCATCTGCGAAGTGTCTTCTCCGGCCAAGACTCCACAGATGCAGCTACACCTATGCCACCAACTCTTCCACAAGGAAACAAGAGGAAAAATTATCCAAACCTCCTTTGAAACTCCACCGGGTCACTCGGGTCCCCATCCCAATATACCAACAAGACACATAACATAACATGGACCCACTCGAGGCCTCAAATCACACCTAACAACATCAAAACAATGAATCGCACCTCAAATCTAACTTAATGAACTTGAACTTTTCAACTTCCAAAATTCGCGCCGAAACATATCAAATCAACCCGGAATAAGCTTAAATGTTGCACACAAGTCCCAAATGACATGACGAAGCTATTCCAATCCTCAGAACCACAATTCGAACCCTATATCACTAAAGTAAACTTCTGGTCAAACTTTTGAACTTTCTAAACCTTAAAATTTCCAACTTTCACCAATTACTGCCGAGTCATTCTAGTAGCATCCGAATACAAATTCAGGAATACGCTCGAGTCCAAAATCATCTTTGGACCTAACAGAACTATCAAAACTCTATTCCGGGGTCGAATTCACAAAAGTCAAACTTGGTCAACTATTCCAACTTAAAGCTTCAACAATGAAATTCATTCTTCCAAATCAATTCCGAATAACCTGAAAACCAAAACCGACGATTCATACAAGTCATAATACATCAAATAATGTTTCTCAATACTTCAAAATAGTTGAAAGTATTGTAAATGCTCAAAATAACAGGTCGGGTCATTACAATGGAGCAGGGATGGACTCGAAAGGTACCATTTGAGTTCTTCCAAAGTTGGTTAGCATTCTGGGGCCGAAGAAAAATTCTTCTTGTTCTTCAATAGCGAGAAGAATTGATGTCTTTTTTCTGAGGACCTTGATATGAACCGATGTAGGGAGGCTATACGTTCGGTTAGCTTATGAACGACCTTGCCACTATCCACCACGGTGATGGCTTTTCTAGTTTTTATTTTATCGAGATTGATCTGGATCCGACGATTGGACACCATGAACCCGAGGAATTTTTCGGATTTGACCCCGAATGCACATTTTTTTGGGTTCAACTTCATATTGTATATCTTTAATATATCATAGGTTTTTTGCAAATGTTTCAATTGGTCCTCTGTTCTTCGAACATCCGATTTACTATTTGGGTAATAAACCTCCATTGGTTTTACTATATGTTCTTCGAACATCCGATTACTAGTCGTTGATAAGTAGCTCCAACATTTTTTTACCCAAATAGCTTTACATTATAACAATAGGTCCCAAATTTAGTGATAAAAGAAGTATTTTCTTGATCGTCCGGGTCCTTCAAAAGTTGGTTGTACCCAAAATAGGCATCGAGAAAGCTAAGTACCTCTTGCCCGGCTGTCGCATCCATCATGGGATCGATGTTAGGCAAAGGAAAATATTCCTTAGGTCATGCATTGTTCAAGTATTTGTAATTTATGCACATTTTTAATTTATTCCCTTTTTTAGGCACTACCACTACGTTAGCTAAGCAGTCAGAGTATTTAACTTCCCGAACAGAACCTATTTTAAGGAGTTTAAATACCCCGTCTTTGATGAATGCATGCTTGAACTTAGTCTAACGCCTCCTTTTTTGTTTAAACCGGTGGAACTTCGGATCCAAACTCAACTTATGATTGGTTATCTTCGGAGGGATCCCTGTCATATCAAGATGAGACCAAGCGAAACAATCTATGATAGCTATAAGGAATTCAATGAATTTTTTCGGAGCTCAGGAGTTAACCCCGTGCTCAGGTATACCTTTCGACAGGGTAAGTGTTTGATGATTATGACTTTCTCCAGCTCCTCGACCATTGATTTGGTGGCATCAAAATTATCAGGGGTGATGAACGACCTAGGGACTAAGTAATCATCATCCTCGCTTGCTCCCTTCTTCTCCAGTTTGATCAGGGATGGTATCAGTGATTGCTATTTCTTCCTTTCTAATTGACTCCGTGTTCTTTGATGTCGAGAGCACGGGCATCGGGATAACCTTGTCGAGTGCGAACATTTCTATTGCAACTAGTTGTTCCCCATAAACAGTCTTGATTCCTTGCAGTATAGGGAACTTTAATGTCCGGTGTAATGTCGAGGGTAATGCCATCATATTGTGAATCCAAGGCCTTCCAAATTTTCTCAAAGGTATGTACTGGAAAAGTTATTTCTCCTTTGGTAGTTTCGCATGCCATGTTATATCCACTCAACACCCGAGCTGCTGGTACTATTTATTCTTGTAAGCCTCTGCTCTGCGACCCTCGATCTAATGATGTTGGCCGAGCTACATGGGTCAATGAATACACGTTTAACTCGAGATTTATTTATAAGTACAAATATTGCTAATGTGATATTTTTCTGTTGTACGATGCCTTTGGAGTCCTCATCGTTTAACAAAATGGTTCCCTCAGGGATATAATCCCGGGTTTGCTTTTCCCTTGTGATAGACACTTTAGTGTGCTTTGTCATCGATTCCAGGGGGACATCGACCCCTCCAATGATCATGTTTATGAAATTTTGAGAAGTCGAGGCTACATGGTCTCTTTGATGCGCCTGATGGCAGATACAATGCTGGTTGCATCGATGTTGAAGTTATACTCTTATGATCTCGGAGCTTCCCTTCGCCCGAGCGGCATGTCGAAACTTATCAGGCCTCGACTATTAAGCCCTCAATGACCGCACCCGGAACTATTTCCTTTTCAATCTGCACTATATCATTGCTCCTTTTCACAGATTCTCCCCAAACTTCTTTAATAGCACTGACTCGATTCGTTTTCTTCCAAGTCCGTACCCTTAATGGCGCATGTGTAAGGGGTCACATGCTCATTTGGATTAATAGTGCCTTTTATATTTTAGTATATCAGGCATAAATAACCTCTTGAGGATTGGTTTCGGTGCCGTGCTCGGAGAGAAAGGTTTTTTGACAAAATTCTTGTAGTCCAGGCCTTTCGGTATCGGAGGTGCTCTTGGGATTTGATCAACTCCGGTATTGTATGTCTCCGCCTTCTTTTCATTTGCCTAAATTTTCTTTTTACCCGATTCCACTTGTTTCATTAATAAAATTAGCATTTTCATCACTTCAGGGATGACATCACACTCAGCTTTGGTCGGAATTTCGATGATCTGCTCATTTCTTTGGGTGTTTTCCCGGGGAAATTAGAGCTCAACTGTTCTAGGGGTGAGGCTTTGGCTTTGAAGTTGTGTTATCGCCATCTGCTGAGCCTGTAGCATTTCAAAAATCAATCATAGACTGACCCCGCCACCTTCGCCTTCGGGTGCTCCCTAAGCCATTGGTCGGCCTCATCCGCGAACGCTGTTTTTGGGGTCAGTATCGATGGCCACATGTGAGTTAGCATCGACTAGATCCATGACTAGGACCCTGTTGGGATTAGTAGGGGAACCGCATTGCTAGGCACCATTTTGTTGTTTTCGGCATGATGGCCAGATCTGTCCTCAACGTTCGAGTGAGAAGATTAAGAATTTGATATTTTTAAGCAAACCTAACGTTGATACCTTAAAGATTAAGTGTAAAATAGAGTGTGTTATAGAGATTTGTATCAAACTATCACTATTATCCATAGCCTCGCGGTGGGCGCCAAACTGTTTACCCTAAAAAAGTGTAACAATTGAATTTATACGCAGTTTTAAGGATATGTGAATCAATTTAATATAAGTGATCAATAACGTTAAAAAAGTTAGTTAAAGATAGAAATAATGACCAAACCAGTTGTGATGTTAGGTCTGATCTCGGGTATAAACTTAGTGATTGGTCTACCCTCGGTTTGAAGCCAAATACTTATGAAGGACTATGAGCAAAAATAAGAACTTTGAATAACTTTAGAAGCAGAGAAAACAAACATATATTGACTTGATATGCGTGTTAAAATGTGTCCATTGAATAAAAATTATCTCCTTTATATAGTAGGAGATTTTCATTCCTAGTACAATTCTAATAAAGGTAAAAATCACCTTTTTTTCTAATCAATGATTTGTTGCTGATACAAGCCGAGATCCTGACCGTGATATCCTGTTGGGCGCGAATATCACGACCCTTCATTACTCGAGTGAAACTGCTTGGTAATGATCTTCCGACGTCTTGGAACTTGAACTAGATCTGGGAGGGGGGGGGGTCGTGGTCTCGATGGTTCGAGTGGTAGGCACTTCATTCGGGCCTCAGCACAAGAGGTTGCTAGCTTTGATTCCGATTCCATGTAATTATACCCTTGCTTCATTTTCCCCACAAGAAAATCGGGGTGCTCATTAGCCTCGTTTTTACTCACATAAAAATAAAAGCTAAAAAAAGATAACAAAGTAAAAGACAAGAAACGAGGAAAGAAATTGAGTTAAAATCGTCACTACTAGAAATCCAGGAAAATCCGACCGAGGCGTACCGGCCAGCATTGGTCGCTCAACAAAAGCAACCAAAAATTGTCCAAAGCCGACGAAAACAACAAAAAATAAACATTTTTATTTTTTTAAAATGACATACCGACAGAAATTGATCGGTATATTTGTCAAATATTTGACCGCAATGGCCAGACTTGCTTAGTCAAAGCACTTTTTCGATTACCGACCAACATCGATCAGTAAGGTCGACCCACATTTTTAAATTTTAATATATATATTATTATATAAAATATTTTATAAAATTTATAGTTGAAGTTAGCGACCAAAGTCTGTCGGTTATTATAGGAGAAGATTTTACCGACCAACTTTGGTCGGTAGCTATAATTTATGCAAAATAACCGACCAAGTTTGGTTGGTTCATAGGTCAAACATGGTCAAAATTTTGAATAATATTAAAATTTTCTATCTAAATAATATAAATATAATTTATTAACACTTTATTTTGTAATACAAGTAATGAATGCACTAACATATAATATAACAAACTATACATAGTTAATTACAGTAGTAAAACAAATTTTTTGTATGTGTGTGCGTGTATGTGTGCATATATATATATATATATATATATATATAGGTATAGGTATAGCCGCATCTAAGAACACTAAGTGCTAGGGCCACTGGGTCGGGTTTTTTTGGGGATAAACTTGTGAAGAAACAATAATCTAATTAGTGTATATAATTAATCATCATCAAATATATCTGTTTATAAATTGATTCATCCACTTAACTACTTAGATGCATCGATGAATATTAAAAACAAAATTCCTCGATCTATTTCAATGAAATTTACTATGACAATTAAATGAAAGAAAATATCTAAATCCTATTCATTTCCCAAGGACTGGTAGTACAAATCATGAGCTTCTAAGATTAGATTCTACAAAGCTGGTATGGAAAAAATACATCATCTATTCCAAAAGTATATAAACAGATTCTTATAATCTAAGGCTACCATGAACAAGAGGCAACTACAACCGGAACGCATGTACGTCTTCAATTCCAGCTCCCATCAATCACAACAACATCAACATCCAACGTCTGCACACAAGGTGCAGTATAGTATGAGTACAACTGACCTCATCTACTCAATAAGTAACAAACCTAACCTTAGGTTGAAAGTAGTAACGAGCTGGACCCAAGGTCGGAGTCCAACACCAATAGCCAACAACAGTTCATAGCAACACAATGAAAGTAATAAAAGAAGTAGTTCAAAGATAAAATGCTCAGCCTATTCATAGTTTCCCAAAAAATAGATCCACTTTTCAAGTATATCAGTGAAAACCCAAATCCTTTGCGTACATTGTCGAAAATATGAGTAAATTTGAAAACACTATTTTTCCCAAAAATCCTTTCAATAATAAATAAGATGTTCCATTTTTCTTTCCAGGTAGCCAGTGTAACATATATCACTACGCTCATATGTCAATATGTGTGAGAAGTCATGAATGATGTGATACTATACAACATGAGTAATAAATGCATCTCTATGCTTGTATGTCATATGTGCATGACAATGCCATGTACCTCAGCGATGAAGTCATGTAGTCACACTCTTGGAGTACTCAATCTCATAGTCTCACACTTTTCATTCATCGTTCTTAACCACTCAGTACTGTATATGGCTAATCCGGCCCAAGGAAGATCCATCCCGGAATATATACATCAACTGACCATCAGTCCCTCAACACTGAGTAGGGCCAAATCCATACCGTGGGGAAAATCCATCCCCATGTACATAAATTCTTCAAACAAGATCCATGTCCATGGAAGATCCATCCCTCAATATAATCAACCACGCTCACTAGGGGTGTGTGCAGACTCCGGAGGGTCTCCTTCAGCACAAACGCTATATCAAGCCAATCACGACACAAATAAATATACCATGCTACGACGTGCAGCCCGATCCCATAATATAATCAATATAATATGCTGCGGCGTGCATCCTGATCCCAAAATACCACTCACAATCAGGCCCTCGACATCACTCAGTCATCAATCTCTCGGGCTCATGATGATATGATGTGTCAATAAATGGTACAGGGATTGAGATATAATATGCATATGAATTTGTATGACTGAGTATGTAATGAAATGAAAGCAGATAATTCAACTGCAGAAATGACCTCTATGGGTCCCAATAAGATAAGCATGTAGTCTAGACATGGTTTCTAACATGGATCACAACTCAATAGCTCAAGAACATAGAAGTTTCATGGTTATAGGTAAGACCAGGTAAGTACACAGTACAAAAAAAATAACGGAACTACAATTTACACGGTGCACGCCCACTCGCCCGTCACTTAGTCTGTGCGTCACATCAAAACCTATCACATAACACGTAATTCGGGGTTTCATACCCTCAACACCAAGTTTAGAAGTGTTACTTACCTCGAAAGAGCCAATCCCAATACCGAGCAAGCCAAGTGATGCTTCGAAAATGACATCCCGTGCTTTATGACCTACGAACGACTCAAAACAATCCAAAAGAAACTCAAATACCTCAAATAATGCCAAAGGAAACACATCCAATCGATAAACGTCGAATCTTGAATCAAAATACCAAAATCGACAAAAACATCAAACCCAGGTCTGCGCCTCCGAACCCTACAAAACTCACAAAATCCGACAACCCATTTAATTAGGAGTCCAACCATACTTGTTTCACTCAAATCCGGCTCCAAATCGATATTCAAAACTCAAAAATTCACTTTATGAAATTTTAGGCAAAACCCCCAAATTTCATTTGGGATTCATTAATCAAATGCCAAAAACGAAGATGGATTCATGAAATATAACCAAAATTGAGTATAGAACACTTACCCCAATCCATATAGTGAAAATCAACACAAAATATTGTCCAAATCTGATCTCCCCAACTCAAAATATGACCAAATGAACAAACCTTTGATATTAATTATTTTTGCCCAGCTGTTTTGCCTCGTCTTGCATGCCAAACGATACCGAAACTTGCTTTTGATGTCTCCAATGGATTCCTTGTGAGATTTCAGGCAAGTTAAACTCTTAAATCACTCTATTTGACCTTATAATTAAGGAGATATGTTGGTTTCAATATTGGGAAGTAGTGAAAATGTTTAAATACGAGGCCAATGGCAATTTCATAATTAATTTGAAAAACATCTGGCAGCCCAATTCTTAGTAAATGATCATAAAAGCCTCATACGATGTCCAAATTCAACAATTCTTTTTGCTACGGATCCGTAATTACGATACAGATCCTTATGCTTCAATCAAAATATAAATTAGAGATCATTTGTTCAATGTGGTACCATTTATGCTTGAAGAAACGACGTTGAATCATAAGAATAGCGAGCGCAACACAACCCAAGCCTATCTGAAACTCACCCGAGCCCCTCGGAACCCTGTACGAACATACCAACAAGTCCCATAACATAACAGAGACTTACTCGAGGCCTCAAATCATGCATAACAACATCGAAGCGATGAAACACACCTCAAACCAAACTTAATGAACATTCGAACTTTCGACTTCGAAAAACTCGCACCGAAACATATAAAATCATCTCAGAATGAACTCAAATTTTACACACAAGTCCTAATACATCATACGAAGCAACTCATACCCCCAAAATATCAAGCGAAGTGAAAATGCTCAATGTCACGCCCCAAAACCGAGGAGCACGACCGACGGTCAACCGATTAAACCCCACTAAGCAAGCCTGTTAGATTTCATTCTACCCTAATTCATTTTTGAATAAAGAGGAGATGTACTCCATTAATCATACTTTATAAATATTTCATTAACAACTTCCATTTTATTTCTATTAGAAGTATCAATCATAATATCCAAAATATTATAATTTTTATGGATATGATGAAAAACATACATGCCAAATACCAATATTTCTAATTTAATTTCCTATATCAAACACCACCCACAACCTCCCTACAGAGCCTCTAAGTACAACTGAAGAGTAATGTGGAAATGCCGGCAACAAGGCTCCAGCTATACTTCAAAATACAAAGTACATGAAAAAAATGATACAGGACCCCGAAATGAAGTGGGGCTCACCAAGTCAGCTGAAAAAAGGATGCGCTCCTAACTTTAAAGATGTAGCGCCCCCCAGAAAAGTGACGTTAGTACTGTCAAATAGTACTTGTATGTAAAGCTAAAAATTATCTTTCAAAATAGAATAAACATACAAGAAAAGGAATGACATATAAACAATCCAGTCACAATAAATAACATCGAAATGCCCAAGTGAAACCTAACGATCGTCAACATACGGAAGTAACACACATCTCCTTAGAAAGATCAATAATGCAATAAGAAGAATTCAAGAATTCAATGAGAAACATAAGCACCATCACAACGTCAATTAAGGAATCACACAAGCTTTCAAGAGAATCATTTTTAAAGTTAGCTTGGCCATCACTAGAATAAACATATCATTATTCGCACCACCACCGTACTGGTATATGGAGTCCGATCACTACCTGATCGGATAGGTCGTCTCCCCTAGAGACATGTTTCCACAACACAAATTTCTATTTTAATTCCAATTCAGCTCATAGCATAGCACCACGACGTGTGCGGCATGGTGTCTGATCACAGCCCGATCGGCTAGGCCGTCTTACACAAGACGTCTATATTTTATCATTCGATCTCATTTCTCATTCCACGCTCATGTTACAATTCTGGAACTGCTAGTGGCCCCAATTGCTATTTCATACTCGGCACTTGGCCCCATTTCATAATTCAGGTCCTTTACGCATTTTTCACATTGATACCACTTTCATCAACAAGTAACTCAATTCAAGCACGCCAAGTACACAGAAGAGAAAACACGAATAATGGGCATATAGAGTCTTTCCCTGTCAAGACCCTATTTTCCCTCCGAACGGGTTCGCGACGGCACCTATTCTAGACGACTAGGTAAGCCTAATCATTCAAGTAAATTAAGACTACACGAGGCAAAACAAAGGAAAATAAAGTAAGGTAATACTAATACTCAATGCTGCTCGGCATTTACAGCTTACTTTGCCCCAGACCCGGAATATCTACAACATCACAAGCTAAACTCTATGGTTCAATATACAAAATTGGAAATGAAAGTGTAGTCTCATATACGAACTATAACTATACTAAGATAGGAGGGTGACTCAGAAGCTCTGCAGACGTTGCAGAAATACCTCAAGTCTCCCAAAGATTTGCTACTCTACTGATTCCGGAACAGTGCGCTGGTACCTGGATCTGCACATGGGAAAAACATGCACAAAAGGGCATGAGTACTCCACATTCGGTACCCAGTAAGTGCCAAGCATAACCCCAGTCAAGTAGTGACGAGGTCAGGTTGCGGCTCTATTGAGTTTGCAAAAATAAACAGATATATTTAACAGCTAAATAAAGCAGTAATAATTAACGGGATGTAAGAGTGAGTCGGAAGAACAAAGTAATAAATCTCAGTTCCGCACAAGCAATACAGGGGAAAGTCTCAGGTCTTGGCCCGTAGTCCCAATGTAAATATGCAATGCAATGCAAGGGAAAATCTCAGATCATATCCCGCAGTCCCAATGTAAATATGTGATGCGATGCAGGGGAAAGTCTCAGGTCTCAGCCCGCAGTCCCAATGTAAATATGCAATACAATGCAAGGGAAAGTCTCTGTTCATAGCATGCGGTCCCAATGTAAATATGCAATACAATGCAAGGGAATGTCTCAGGTCATAGCCCGTAGTCCCAATGTAAATATGTAATGCGAGATGTATATCAGATATAGCGTAATTCAAAGGTTTGGGAAAATAGTTGGAAAATATAGAGGAAGGTACTTAACCCGGTTTCAAAGAATAGTAACGAGTGGGAAATCAGGTAAAATCGTTGGACTTGATAAAATCTTAAGTCGCTACTCAGTTAAACCAATAATAGAAATAATAGGAATTTAAGATGAAGTATGTCAGAAGGAAACAATGGAATTAGTGAGAATATCCTGTGCACGTACTCGCCACCTCACGTACACAGGGTTTTTATGTCAAAAATCAGTTATAAATGCCTAAGGGAATTTCCTTAACACAGAGTTAGGCAAGCCACTTACCTCGACTGTGCTAATCAGCCAATAATCACGCTCTTGCCATGAGTATCCAACTCCGGGTGGCCCAAATCTATTCAATTCGATTGCATCGCAGGTGCGGAATTCACTTAAGTCCACTGGGGCCGCACCTATGGTCGTTTGGTCGCGCCTGCGGTTCCGCACCTGCAGAACCCAGGTCGCACCTGCGACCACTAGTCAACCCCCTCACAATCGCACCTGCAACCAGCCCTATAGCGCCTGCGTGTCCACACCTGCGGGAAAACCTTCGCAGGTGCGAAACACCAGAAGAAAGCCTGGTTCAGCAATTTGATAAGTTCCAAATTCTCCCGTTAAGAATCTTAAACAACCCCGAGGCCCCCGGGACCTCCACCAACCGACCCTAATACCTTATTCAAACTTGGCCGAGCCTTAAAAACACGTCTCATAACATCAAAATCATCGATTATTCACAGATTCAAGCCTAAGAACTTAGGAAAATTCTAGAATTCACATCCGACGCCTAAACATATCTAAACTCATCCTAATGACCTCAAAATTTTCACACAGGTCATAAACTACATTGCAGACCTGCTGTCGCTTCTGGAAATCCATTCCGAGTCCGATATCAAATCCCACCTATCGTCCGAATTCGCCGAATTTCTAACTTTTTCCAATTCAAGCTTAAATCCACAACCGACCTTGAAAACACATTCTAAGAACGCTCCTAACCCCAAAATCACCCAACGGAGCTAACGAATTCGACGGAATTCCTTTCCGGATCCGTCTTCACACAGCTCTAGCTACGACAAGATTTTTAAAGCTAAATTCCACATTTATGGACTATGTGTCCAAAATCACCCCGCATTTCATCACTCAACGCACCGACAGGTTCCAATAACATGAAAAGACATGGGGGAAGCGGTAAATAGGGGATCTGGGCACAAATTCCTAAAACGACTGGCCGGGTCGTTACATCCTCCCCCTCTTAAGAAAATCGTTCATCCTCGAACGAGAATAGAAACATATCTGAAGCTAGGAAAAGATGAGGGTGCTGACTCCGCATATCCTGCTCGGTCTCCCAAGTTGCCTCCTCGACTAGCTGACCCCTCCATTGAACCTTTACTGACACAATATCCTTTGACCTGCTTGTCCAATATAGCCACACGCTCCTCAACATATGATAGATCCTTGTCCAATTGGACTGAGTTGAAATCCAAGACATGAGTCGTGTCACCGTGATACTTCTGGAGCATGGAGACGTGGAACATCGGATAAACCCCTGCTAGGCTGGGAGGCAGGGCAATCTCATAAGCAACCTCCCCAACACGTCTCAACACCTCAAAAGGGCCAATAAATCTTGGACTCAACTTGCCTTTCTTCCCGAACCTCATGACGCCCTTCTTAGGCGATACTCGAAGTAACACCCAATCACCAGCCATAAATGCCAAGTCATGAACCTTCCGATCTGCATAGCTCTTCTGCCTGGACTGAGTTGTGCGAACTCTCTCTTGAATCACCTTCACCTTGTCCAGGGCATCCTGAACCAAGTTTGCACCAAACAATCGGGCCTCGCCGGCTCAAACCATCCCACGGGAGACCTGCACCACCTACCATACAATGCCTCATGTGGCACCATCTGAATGCTAGACTAGAAGCTATTGTTGTAAGCAAACTCTGCTAGAGGCCAGAATCGATCCCATGACCCTCCAAAATCCATCACACGGGCATGAAGAATATCCTCGAGGATCTGAATCGTGCGCTTGGACTGCCCGTCCATCTGAGGGTGAAAATTTATGCTCAACTCTACCCTGGTGCCTAACTCATGCTGAACGGCTCTCCAGAACTGTGAAGTGAACTGTGTACCTCTGTCTGAAATGATAGATACTGAAATACCGTGGAGGCAAACAATCTCTCTGATGTAAATCTCAGCCAACCTCTCTGATGAATATGTAGTCAGTACCGGAATGAAATGGGATGATTTGGTCAGCCGATCCACAATTACCCAAATAGCACCATGCTTCCTCAAAGTACGATGAAGTCCAACCACAAAATCCCATGGTGATTCGCTCCCACTTCCCTTCTGGAAGCTCAATCTGCTAAAGTAACCCTCCCGGTCTCTGATGCTCACATTTGACCTGCTAACAGTTGAGAGACTTGGCTACAAACTCTTCTATATCCTTCTTCATCCTTTGCCACAATTAGTGCTGTCTCAGATCCTGTACATCTTTGTGGTACCCGGATGGATGAAATACCGCAAACTATGGGCCTCCTCAAGAATCAACTCCCGAAGCCCATCTACGTTTGGCACACAGATACGGCCATGAATCTTCGTAACCCCATCCCCTCCTATAGTCAAATCTCTGGCATCAACCCGCCAGACTTTATCCTGAAGAACCAAAATGTGGGGATCATCTTACTGACGCTCCCTGATACGATCACAAAGGGAAGATCGAGCAATCACACAAGCTAATACCCGACAAGGCTCAGAAAGATCTAATCTCACAAACTGACTAGCTAAGGACTGCACGTCTAAGGCTAGAGGCCTCTCAGTTGCATGAAGGTATGCCAAAATCTCCGCCCGGCGACTCAAGGCGTCGGCTACCACATTTTCCTTCCCCGGGTGGTATAATATAGTGATGTCATAGTCCTTTAGCAACTCTAACGACCTACGCTGGCGCAAATTTAGATCCTTCTGCCTGAATATGTGCTGCAAACTCCGGTGATCCGTGAATATCTCACAGGGAACACCATATAAATAATGACGCCATATCTTCAGGGCTTGAACAATCGCTGCCAACTCGATATCATGAATAGGGTAGTTCTTCTCATAGACCTTCAACTGCCTGGACGCGTAGGTAATCACCCTACCGTCGTGCATCAACACCGCTCCCAACCCAATCTTCGAAGCATCACAATAAACTGTATAGGATCTAGAACCGGTAGGCAAAACCAACACAGGAGCTGTAGTCAGGGCTGTCTTGAGCTTCTGAAAGCTCTACTCACACTCCTCAGTCTATATAAAAGGTGCACCCTTCTGGGTCAATCTAGTCATGGGTGCTGAAATGGATGAAAACCCCTCCACAAAATGGCGATAATACCTAGCCAACCCAAGGAAAATGCGGATCTCAGTAGCTGAAGACGGTCTGGGCCAACTCTGCAATGCCTCCACCTTCTTCAGATCTACCTTGATCCCATCCGAAGACACCACATGTCCTAAGAATGCCACAAAATCAAACAAAAATTCACACTTATAAAACTTGGCATACAACTTCTTCTCCCTCAATGTCTGAAGCACGAACTCGTCACCTCAGATAGATGGGGTTTTTATGTCAAAAATCAGTTATAAATGCCTAAGGGAATTTCCCAACATAGAGTTAGGCAAGCCACTTACCTCGACTGTGCTAATCAACCAATAATCACGCTCTTGCCACGAGTATCCAACTCCGGGTAGCCCAAATCTATGCAGTTCGATTACATTATATGAATATCATTTCAAGTAATCAAAATAACTAAT
Organism: Nicotiana paniculata; assembly: GCA_005239505.1. Taxonomy (NCBI): domain Eukaryota; kingdom Viridiplantae; phylum Streptophyta; class Magnoliopsida; order Solanales; family Solanaceae; genus Nicotiana; species Nicotiana paniculata. Next base: position 43,182 of record ML357997.1, on the reverse strand, counting down.
TAATTCGAAGTTAATACGCGAAATTAGGAATTTTGACAAAAACACCCCCTCGGGCCCACGTCTCGGAATCGGGTAAAAGTTATATTTTTCGGACACCCATTCACTCACGAACTCACTCGACAAGAATCATCGAAATCCGATTTCAAAAACCCCCTAAATTCACAGAATTTTGGTTGGGGAAGTTTCATCAAGTTCCCATGGTTTTCCCCCCATTTTTGTTAATTAAACTAAAGAAAACAACGGGGATTAATGGTCTAACAATGGATTAGGATTAGAAAATATTACCTATGATACTTCTTTTCAAAACCAACTGAATATCGCCAATTCCCAAGCTCTCAAACGATTTTAGACTTATGAAATTCAAACCCTCAAATTTTTGGAATAAACACATAGGGATCTCGCACTTGCGGTCCCTTTCACCGCACCTGCAGAAAAAGCATCGGAGGTGCAGAGTTCACTTAAGTCCACTGGGGCCGCACCTGTGGTCATTTGGTCGTGCCTGCAGTTCTGCACCTGCGGAACCCAAGTCGCACCTGTGACCACTGGTCAACCCCCTCACCATCGCGCCTTCGACCAGCCCTATCGCGCCTGCATGTCCGCACCTGCGAGAAAACCTTCGCAGGTGCGAAACACTAGAAGAAAGTCTGGTTCAGCAATTTGACAAGTTCCAAATTCTCACGTTAAGCATCCGAAACAACCCTGAGGCCCCCGGGACCTCAACTAAAACCACCAACCGACCCTAATACCTTATTCGAACCTGGTCGAGCCTTAAAAACACGTCCCATAACATCAAAATCATCAATTATGCATAGATTTGAGCATAAGAACTTTGGAAAATTCTAGAAGAATTCATATCTGACGCCGAAACACGTCTAAACTCATCCGAATGACCTCAAAGTTTGCACACAGGTCATAAGCGACATTGCGGACCTGCTGTCGCTCCCGGAAATCCATTCCGAGTCCGATATCAAAATCCCACCTATTGGCCGAATTCGCCAAATTTCTAACTTTCGCCAATTCAAGCCTAAATCCACAACCGACCTCGAAAACACATTCCGAGTATGCTTATAACCCCGAAATCACCCAACGGAGCTAACGGAGTCGACGAAATTCCGTTTCGGATCCGTCTTCACATAACTCTAACTACGGCCAGATTTCTAAAGCTAAATTCCACATTTATGGACTATGTGTCAAAAATCACCCCGGATTTCATCACTCAACGCACCGACCGGTTCTAATAACATGAAAAGACATGGGGGAAGCAGTAAATCGGGGATCGTGGCACAAATTCTTAAATGACCGGCCGGGTTGTTACATTCACATTCTTCGGAAATTTAACACATTTTCTCATAACACAAATACTTCACCAAATAACAACACAGCATCAGGGGAGCAGTGGAATGCATATAACACATAAGGTCTTATCACACGAATACGTTTGAAACATTATTTCTTTTATCACTCAAGGTTAACACTTACACCAATTGTGAGGGAGCCTCATGGAGGTTCTATTTCCAAGAAGAAGGGGTTTTAGCCATACATACCTCAAGGAACTTTTAGGAAATTTTCATTTTTAGAAGTTATCTTAAATAGTTGAGTCGAGGCTCATCTCGTAATCTATTTCATATATATATTTTCTCATTTCATAGGCCTCGCTAGGCACAAGTATACATGTTATCCACACTCTATTTTCCCAGTTTATTTAATTCGTTTTCAAGTATCTTTATAGTTTATCATCGACTAAGCACACTAAATCAAGGCATTCAGTACACATACGGGCAAGTAGGAGTATTTAGCACATCGAGTCTTCTTCACCTAATTAGTATACCAGTTTTCATTAAAATTACCACTCGAGACTATGTCATATTAATAAGAAATCCATTTCTTTAAACATCCATTACTCAATATAAGGTTCGTTCAAAATAATCATGTTTATGAGTTTACAGGGGGTAACCCGGAACGAAGAGATTTGGGATTTGGGGCCGGTCATACTTAAACTTGCAGAAACAATATGGAATTCTATTCCGAGAGAAAAAGTTTACCCAACAAACCTTGCTTGAGCTTTCCCTTGAATTACTATAACGTTGCGGAAATCCTAGCAATCCCCAATCTATTTCGAGATATAACAAAATTGAACACAAATTAGGAAAATATTCATAGTCTTAGCTCGTTTGAGAGTCCCATCAAACACTAGGTGTGCATTTAGTCTTTAAGGTCCTTTATAGAGTATTTTATCAACCTTCTACCCATCCTTAAACATGTTTAGCTCAACAATATTCTTATACTCGTTGATAACACATGCAAGCAAGATAAAAACTCCAATACCCGCAAACTTTCTTGATAATTACCCATCTGTAGCTAAAATTATAATAGATACCTCGCATAAGCTAACTATCCATTAATTTCACCTTCAATAGTTTCACGGAAATTATACACAAAGTATCTCCAACTATCTTCCTAGACACATGCACATGAAAACACATGGTGCATAGGGAACAACGGTGGGAAGACATCGTACTCATAGTGCGGCCTAATGTGAACTACATTATTTCACCTTCATTACCAATTCACATATCTTAGGGGGGAAATATTGAGAATAACCTGTTCACCCTCCCAAATCCTAAATCTCTATGCGACCACCCATACTAAACCTATGATGACCATCAACGATTACTCTAAGATGTGTTATCATAATTTGACCATAAAATTACCTATCGAATATATGTGATCACGGGGTGATGCTTCCTCTTTGACATGTTTGAACCTATTAATGCAATGAGGAACAACGGAGTTCAAGATTGGGCTGGAGTTATTTAGAAATCTATTAATGTGCTGAGTAGAGTAATTCATGAGGTTATATGCTAGAGTTAACTAGCACGCATTGATAAGATGGGAACCATGCACGTTTTCCTGATATCTAAAAGAAGTGGGCCTTTCTAGACATGAGATACATGGGAGTCGTGATTGGGAGGATGAAGATGCTAGCATCAGTTATTTGTTGGGAGGCGACGAGTTATTAAAGGGATAGTAACAATTGTTCTTTTCCATATATTCCTTAACCGACAATAGTAAACTTTAAGGATAATTTGTCAAGTATGTTACACCGGTTGCCTCCTTAAGTGCAAGGAAGGTCAGTTTAACTCCAAATGGTAAGAATCTTGCAACATTGATGTGATAGAGATTTCGAAAGAAATACACGAAGTTGAATTACACTCTTAACATTAACTGGCACAGGGAAGATATGCCACAAGCCCAAGAGGATGAAAAATAAGTCAAACACATATCAGATTATGATAATTCAAACAGCTTAACCCTTTCGACAATTGATCATATATGGGATAACTAAAAATACGACAACTTGTATTCCAAATCAATATGCTCATGATATGTGCAAAAATCTGAAAGCACCCAATCTTAACCTTTTACGAGTGAAACCACATAGCTAGGACATCTTAATACTGAGACGAAATCAGCTATTGGCTAGAGAGGTTCTAATGCTTAACATGATGCTTCGGGGAGAAAGACAAATAAAACTCCTATCCACCTAAGGAGGTGGAATGCCAAGGGCAGCAAAACTCCACACACATGACAATGACGTAATTAATGATTCTATAAGTCGATTGCACAAAGGCAACGGAACCCAATGAGACAGTATAAAATGATCATCGAAGGTTTGCAGATGTTCATAATGAGTTCTCCATAGATTTTGACTTGAGAAGTACCCAGATGCTAATAAAAGACAGGAAAACATGAGAAGTAGGCGTTGTGCTATGATAACCCCCAAAGGTGCATTTGGTCGTGACATAGAGCCTATTAAGGGTCTTTAGAAAGGAAGTGTTATAATGACGCATAGAAGAATACATTCCCTCATAGTTATCGAACAAGTGTTGGGAAACTAGCACAATGAATTCACTAACTAAGGAACACAATTAACATATGTTGTGAGGTATAAAGAGAAAATAAACATTTGTTATGATCTGGGCATTCTTCTTTTATATTAACTGTCAAACTGCAATACAAGACCATATCACGGGAAAACACAATGCTAAGAACAAGGTGAGTTACTCACTTCTGGATGTTCCAAGTGGACACAAAAGTTATACTAAGATGGAGACATAAGACATTCCTAGGACAAAGATGTGAGGATCTCAATTATCAGAGAGAGTTTAGGCACACGGTGACCATTTCGATTGACATGCACTCATATGATAGGTGTTAAGGCATGCTATTATGTTACTAGACAGTGAGAAGGTTTCATGATGATACTCACAAGAGAGTAGCATGATTGTTCAAACCATAGAAGCCATATACACCCATGAGAAAAAGAGTGACTCGAGAAGGATCACAACACTGGGATGCTTTACATGGAACTTGACAACACATGGGTAAACTTTACAACGGTGCATGTATCGGGCACAAGCGAGTAGATGTTATCTATTTGAATAAAAGATTCTATAAGAAATTCATCGGGTATAATCCCTTGTTGAGAATTTAGGAAGGCAAGTGGGAATTATTAATGCCAGAGTTATAACTCAATTCAAGGACATAATTATAGAACTTAATTCCACAAAAGGATGTAAATAAGAGACTTTGTTATTGAGTGGATTCACATATAATGCATCTCGTTCAAAGAGTAGGTGTGATACGCTCAAATTACACTTTTAAATAGTGTAAGCGGTCGATGTCAAATATAATAACCCAACTAGGTTGGGGTTGAATCCCACAGGGAATATGCGTGAAAGGATTACTTGAATAGTGTTAAGCTTAACTTAAATCGTGATTCTACTCCGTTAGTGTAACCAGAGTATTGTAATTGAGTGTGTTGTAATTGAGTGGAATAGTAACAAGTGTGATTAAATAAGTTTGTAATTAATTTGATTAAGTAAACCAAGATTGTGCCCCCTTCAACGAAATGTAATGCTATCGGTGTTAATATGATATTATTTCTAATGGAAAGTCCTTTTTGATATGCAAATTATTTCTATATGACTACTCAATATTTTCCAATAGTTGAGTAGTATTTTCTCTTTAATACTTTTCCAAATATAGAAGAGTTACAATTAAGAATTATCAATTTATGCCAAATAAAATACACTTATGCCTAAGCGATTCTATTAAACAAGGTTTAAATCCTTGATTTTTTGATATTTACTTCTACTAAACCCTAACCCACAAAATTCTAAGTAAAGAAAGAGTATATTGGCACTTGTTAATGGTTGCAACCACCAACAATAAATGAAGAATGAGAAACATATATATATCAACCAACCATTATAAATATATATATTCAATGGTAAATACCCATTAACATTACACCCATTTAGGGTCCACAACCTTAGCATTTAAAACTAGCCACTCATGCTAAAATACAAAAAAAAAAAAAAAGAGAATATTAATTTTCATAATGCTTACAAAAGTGCAATATTCTTCACTCTCAAACTTCCAAAAGATGGGAATATTCAATGCTTGGAATGTAGCTTCTTTTTTAGACAAGATGCCCCCACAAAACCCTAATAAATATATTTATAGTCGGATAAAAGTCGGGGTCAATTTCGGACCAAAATACCCTTTTAAGCAAGTTATGCGACTGCATATCTGTCGCATAACAGACACACAGTCCTCGTTCTGTTCAATTCCATCGCATCTTCTCAGACCTAGGTTCCAGGTAGTCGTCGCAAAGGATTATGCGGTCCGCACTGTTGATATGCGACCACATCTTGCCGTCGCAATTCTGGGCTCAGCAACTCTACCGGAGGTTTGCGATCCATTATGCGGTCGCATAATGGACCGCATTTTCTTTTCTTGGAACGACTAAACAAGTTGTTGCACTTTGTGGTTTTCTTGAGCATTCTACGGTCCGCATGTTTGATTTGCGGCCCGCATGTTTAGTTTGCGATCACACTTTTTCATTTTCTTGCTCTTTTGCGGCTTCTTGATTTCCTTTCCATGTTTTTGGGTCCACAAGATTGATGCACCGCAAAACATCATAATTACATAAGTATAATGGATAATTGCATTTGAAACGAGCTAAAATCTAAGCAATTGGTATTAAATCTGCCGAAATTGTCTAGCACATCAAGGTCATGAAATATTTTTTTTGATTCAACATCTTTTTAAGACCATATTTATGAGAACTCTTCAATATGGGTGCACATATACAACAAGGAAAAATTGTGCGGTGTTCATAACGATATAGCAAGGTAACTTTAGATTGGCGGGGCAGTGCCTTAACTGATGCCCCATGACTCCACATCTGTAACATACATTGGTACTATGCTGACGTACCACATGATCTGGTGGTGCAGTGACATTAATAAGAACAAGGATACTCCCTTTAGCAAAAACTTGTACCAATCCATCCATGGCTCAATATATTCTTCTAACAAACTCTTTGGCAACCTCCCTCGGATTCAATGGCGGGGCCATTCCATCCTTATTGCTTCAACCGAGGCGAGCGGCCCGATCTCATAAGTATAGTGGTACTCAATACTGCCGAGGCGAATAGCCAGATCCGTTAAGAGTATTGTTACCATCATACTACCGAGGTGAATGACCCGATCCTAGATGAGTGGTGTTATCATACTGCCGTGGTGAAAGACCCGATCCCATAAGAGTAAAGAAGTTTACCTCACTCTGTCACGACCCCGAATCCTAAGCCGGCCGTGATGGTGCCTATCATGGAACTAGGCTAGCCAACCATTACAGACTATCATAATATTTCATAATTTCCCGAAACTAGCAAATTTTAAACAGCAAAATGAGATAAACAATTTATACACTACCCCAAAACCTAGAGTCAACTGTCATGAGCATCTGGGACTATAAATACAATGTACATTAAGGTGACTTGCTACTACAAAGCCTAAAGTACAAAAGACAAAAACTATGAACTGAGGAAAGGAAATGAGGTGAGCTGGGGACGCTGAGCAGCTACCTCGATCCTCGAACAACTCCAAGCACGTCCAAAAATCAACTAGTGAGATGGTCCAATACTTGGATCTGCATACAGAGGTGCAGGGAGTAACGTGAGTATTCCAACTCAGTAAGTAATCAAAGTAACTAAAAGCTTGAGCGTAGTGATGAGCATTTATAAATCATGTAAATCCATATAATAAGTAACAGTGGAAATAAGTAAATCAATCCAGGAATCCACATTTCCGAATAGTTCATAAAACTCCAGTTTCCATTTAAAATCTCGTATAAAAACATTTGTCCAACATTATCATCAAAGGCTCAGTGTAAAGAAGAGTGAAAACAGTAGTTTCATAAAAATATAGGCCCCTCGGGCACATTATCACTCACAATAAAGCCTGTCGGGCAAGCCTCTCAGTCACTCATGACTCCACTATCAAAATCTCATGCTCTCTCTTAAACACTCGTACTCAACAAGTACCATGAATACACACAACTGATGCGGCGGGCAGCCCGATCCAATACATACATATATATATATATATATATATATACTGCCTCGGCGTGCAGCCCGATCCCTTAAACATACGCTACGACATGCAACCCGATCCATATAATAGTCGATTGCACACACTAGGGGTGTACAGACTCCGGAGGGGCTCCTACAACCCAAGCGCTATATTGCTGCGACATGCAGCCCGATCCAATATATGTATTGTTGCGGCGTGCAGCCCGATCCATATATAACATATATATTGCTGCTAAAGAAAGATGGTGAATCTTACACTCCTACACTTCATTTCTTTTATAAAGCTTTAGAAATTCAAGGGGAGAACTCACGAATCATCTATCAAGGTGGTAAGTCTTTTCTCCAAGCTCTCATGAAATGTCTTATCATGCACTGGGTAGGATATCACTACTTTGAGGCTTATGAGAGGGGGATCGAAAGCCTAAGACCTCTATTTCAAAATTTAAGGTGTATGGGAAAGATGCGAGGTGTGGTTCTTGATTTGTAGGTGTGTCATTGGACATGCATAAATCGATAGAGGTGTCATGTAGGTTGCTGAATTATCTAGGATGAATTATTGGATGATATTAGTTTTGGGGTGAAGGAATTCTATGAGAGAACCTTATAGTGAAGTTTGCACATCTAGTGCTTGATGAAATGCCTTAATGAGCTAAATGTATGAGAACTCTCCTAATTACGGTTCAATGTTTTTATGTCTCTATAGATTGAATCACTAGGAGTTTTGGAAACTCGAGGTATGTTGGATAAACTCTTTCTATAGAATCAGATTCCACGCAAAACACGTAAACTTTGATTATGGTTTGATCAAGTTCATATATTCATCATTACAGTCTGCTTCTTCAGTTATCTTGTCCAAATGTTGTGCGTACTAATTCTATAGAGCTCATGTACCCGTTGACACTAGGTGTTGGGATGGTATTTCAATTGTATCGCTATTTACGTCACAATTATTTATCTTATATTTATTTCAAGACTATTTCTTATTGTTATTCATATGGAGACGTTATTTTTGTACTCATACTACATTTCTGCAGATACAAGTATTTGTCCCAATGGTCTCCTGAAGGATGCCTAGTTGTTGAATATTAGAGACTCGTGGTGAGCCGCTATGATGGATTCGTAGCTTATGAAGTTCCCTTCCTTTATTTCATATCGTTTTTCTTACTTTAAATTGTATTCTTGTATGATGCGACTCAATTATATTTAATCTTAGTAGCTCATGACTTCATACTATACTTTTTGAAGAAATTGTTGTAGTATTTTTCATATTTTGTTGATGATGTTTGAGTTATTATACTATATTTATGTTATGACAATTGATTATGTTTGTTATATTTTGCATTGGCTTTCTACATGAGTTGGCTAACCTAGAGGGTTTGGGTTAGGTTCCATGTGACGACCCAGACGGTCGTCTTAAGAATTAACGCCCTGATTCCCTATTAACTGTTTCCCCCAAGTCTATTTCTGCTAAATTAAATTTCCGCAACGTTCGATTTTGAGTTTCGGATAGTTTTGGGACACTTAGTCCCTAAATGAGAGCTTAAGTGTTGGAAAGTTGCCCGTAGTCGGATCAGTGTGAAGATGGCCTCGAATGGAAATCTGATGGTTCCGTTAGCTCCGTTAGGTCATTTCGAGGTTGGGAGCGTGTTCGGAATGTATTTTGGAAGTCCGTAGCTCATTTAGGCTTGAAATGCGGAAGTTTGAATTTTTAGAGTTTCTAGTCCAATAGTGAGTTTCTGATCCGAAGGTCGAAATGGAATTCCAAAAGTTGCAGTAGTTCCGTCATGTCATTTGGGATGTGTGTGCAAAATTTGAGGTCATTCAGATGAGTTGAGACGTGTTTCGGCGTCGGAGGTGAATTCTAGAATTTTCGTAAGTTCCTAGGGTTAAACCTATGTATAATCGATGATTTCGATATTATGAGATGTGATTTTAAGACTCGACCTACTTCGAATAAGGTGTTAAGGTTGGTTGGTGGTTTTGGTTGAGGTCTCGGGGGCCTTGGGGCTGTTTCGGATGCTTAACGGGAGAAATTGGGGGCTTAGCTACTACTGAACCAGCCCTTAGGTGCGGACTCGCAGGCGTGTGGGGCTTGATCGTAGGTACGATAGAGGGGGGATTCGACCAGTGGTCACATGTGCGACCTGGGTTCTGTAGGTGCAGGACCACATGCGCGACCAAACGACCGCAGGTGCGGCCCCAGTGAAACTTAAGTGAATTACGCTCCTGCGATGCTTTTCCAACGGTGCGGTACCGCAGGTGCGAGATAGCTGTGTGTTTTATTCCAAAAATTCGAGAGTTTATTTCAAAGTTCTAAAAATCGTGTAAGGGCTCGGGTATTGACGATTTTTTGTGGGTTTTGAAGAGAAGGATCATAGGTAACATGTTCTAATCCTAATTTATTGTTAGACCATTAATCCTCATTGTTTTCTTTAGTTTAATTATCAAAAATGGGGGAAAATCATAGGAAATTGATGAAATTTCCCCAACCCGAAATTCCGAGACGTGGGTTCGAGGGGCGTTTTGGTTATTTTACCTAATTTCGCGCCTTAGCTTTGAAATAAACAGTAGAATCAGCTGCTTGAGATTTTATTTACGATATGTAATTGAATTGTATAGACTTGGGCCATTTGGAGTCGGATACTCGTGGCAAACGTATGGTTTCGAGTTGATTTTGAGCCTGTTCGAGGTAAGTGGGTTGTTTAACCTTGTGTGGGGGACCTTTCCCTTTAGGATGTGATATTCGTAATTGAATGCCTTTTACGTGAGGTGACGATCGCGTACTTGTGCTAATTGTTGAAACTCCGGTTTTACTTTAATATTAGACCGAGTTTCTTTCTTACCTGCTTTATTATACTTGCAATTATAGCCTATGTTAATTTAGAAAAGAATGCCTAGTTGACTGGAATTGCCAATTAGCTTAAGCAACTTTAGTTGTACTACGTGAAGCATGTTAGGCTAGAATTTCTCGTTGCCTTGTATTTTGCACTCTACTTCTGAATGTCTTCTTGTCGTGGCTGTGGATTTACTTTGGGACTACGAGACGGTATCCTGGGAGATCCCCCTGCATATTTACTTTGGGGCTACGGGAAGGTATCCCGGGAGATCCCCCTGTACATTTACTTTGGGACTACGAGACGGTATCCCGAGAGATACCCCTGCATATTTCCTTTGGGACTATAGGACGATATCCCGGGAGATCCCCCTGCATATTTACTTTGGGACTACGGGACGGTATCCCGGGACATCCACTAGAGAGTTGAGAAAAGGACTACAAGACGGTATCCTGGGAGATCCTCATTGTTACCATTGTTATTGAGTTGTTCATATTTCGTGTTTACTCTGTTCTTGTGTTTTTGTTATTGCATTGTTTGACCTGTCTTAATTCATTGTTGTACTCATCACTACTACCTTATTTCATACTGTAAATTCCTATTATATTGTTTAACCTCAGTAGGGCCCTGACCTTCCTCGTCGCTACCCCACCGAGGTTAGGCTTGGCACTTACTGAGTACCGATGTGGTGTACTCATGCCCTTTCCTGCCCATGTTTTTCACGTGCAGATCCAGGTACCTCCACTCAGGCGCCCTATCCCCGAGGTTGAGAGATCCAGCAGAGACTTCGAGGTACATCTGCCGCGTCCGCAGACCAGGAGTCTCTATCTTATTCCAGATTTTGTGAAAAGTTTTTCCTTCCTTATAGTTGTGTAGACATTCTGGAGTTAGAGCAGTGTATTATATTTCTGTTAGCCTGTGGTTCCCGTGAGTCTCCGGGTTTTGGGGTGATATTGTATACTTCCGCATTCTTTTTGGGTTGTACGCCAAGGGGCATTTATATACAATCTTTCCTTTTTAGATTGTTCAGTTTTTACTTAATTATTCCACAAGTTATGTTGGTATTCTGCATTGCTAGGCTTACCTAGTTATAGGGACTAGGTTCCATCACGACATATTCGCGGAGGGCGAACTGGGGTCGTGACAGTTGGTATCAGAGCTCTAGGTTCATAGGAGTCACGGAACACAGGCCGGTTTATTAGAGTCTCGCTGATCGGTACGGAGACGTCTGTATTTATCTTGGAGAAGCTATGTAACTGTTTAGGAAAAATCTTCAGTTCATTGATTTCCTTGTCGTGCAATATTTTTGACATAAATTCTAAACCTCTATTTTATATTCTCTCACAGATGGTGAGGACACGTGCTACTCAAGACGATCAGGCACCCATGCCCCCTACTGCAGCCGCAAGAGGCCAGGGCTGAAGACGCGCACGTGGTGCAGCGAGAGCAGCTGCGCGAGTTGCTGCCAAGGTACCACCGACAGATCCAGCCGATGTCCAGGCACCTGACACGCCTACTGCCACTACTACTCCAGCCCTTCAGGAGACATTAGCTCAGTTCATGTCTATGTACACCACTCTGGCTCAAGGAGGATTGCTTCCCCTTACTGCTGCCACATCCCAGGTTGGGGGAGGAGCATAGACTCCCGCTGCCCGCACTCCTGAGCAGCGAGTGCATGTGGAGCAGGTCGCAGAGATCATTCATGTGCCGCCTGTAATGCAGTTCAACCCGAGGAAAGGTTAGCTGCTTCAGAGGACGAGCAGCAGAGACTTGAGAGGTTCAAAAAGTATGACCCTCCGGCATTCAGTGGACTAGCATCAGATAATGCCTTGGAGTTTCTAGAGGAGTGCCATTGTATTCTTCGCACTATGGGAATAGCCGGATCTAGTGGGGTTTCCTTTACTACCTTCCAGCTTCACGGAGCCGCCTATGATTGGTGGCGCACCTATGAGTTAGACAGTCCATACGAGGCTGCTTCACTGACTTGGACCTAGTTCTCAGATATGTTCACGAGAGAGTTTGTTCCTCAGAGCCTCAGGGGCGTATAGCGCGCAGAGTTTGAGCATTTTCGCCAGGGTGCTATGACAGTTTCAGAGTATGCCATCCATTACACCAGATTGGCTAGGCATGCACCGACATTGGTTGCTACTGTCCGCGAGAGGGTTCGCCGGTTCATTGAGGGTTTTGTCCCACCCATCAGATCTAGCATGGCTCGAGAGTTGGAGATGGACATTCCTTATCAGCAGGTAGTGAGCATTGCTAGGAGGATCGAGGGTATGCTCGCTAGGCAGCGAGAGGAGAGAGAGGCCAAGAGGTTTAGAGAGTCGGGCCACTACTCTAGTGCCCGCACCCCAGCAGTAGGTTGACATGGTAGGGTTTAAATGGTTAGTTCATTCGGCTCTTCCAGCAGCCAGAGGTACCCCAGCTCCACCAAGGCCTCAGGATCCTTACTATACACCTATAGTTTCTAGCGCGCCTCCTGCGCGGGGTGCTTTAAAAGGTCAATCTGGCAGACCTGGCCCTAGCCAGTCACAACCACCACGTCCTCCCAGAGCTTGTTTCGAGTGTGGCGATACACGCAATGTGGTTAGGGACTGCCATAGACTTAGTAGGGGTGCATCTTCACAGGCTTTTCAGCCACTGCATGCTCAACAGGGTTCTCAGGCCATGATCACAGCTCCAGCTGCTACCCCATCTGCCCAGCCAGCTAGGGGCGGAGGTCGGGGAGGTAGAGGTCGCCCTCGAGGGGGAGTTCAGGCCAGATATTATGCTATTCCTGCTCGTACCGAGGTTGTTGCCTCCGATTTTATCATTACAGGTATTATACTGGTTTGTCACAGAGATGCATCGGTTCTATTCGATCCAGGCTCAACGTATTCTTATGTGTCTTCTTATTTTGGTCTGCATTTGGGTATAGCCTGAGACTCTTTGGGTTCTCCTTTTTATGTTTCTACTCCTGTGGGGGACTCTCTTGTTGTGGACCGTGTTTATCGGTCGCGTTTGGTTACTATTCATGGTTTTGAGACCAGTACTGATTTATTATTACTCGATATGGTGGATTTTGATATTATCTTGGGCATGGAATGGTTGTCGCCCCATTATGCTATTCTTGATTGTCACGCCAAGACCGTGACGCTGGCTATGGCAGGTATTCCGCGTGTTGAGTGGAGTGGTACCTGATATCTCACTCCCAGTAGAGTTATCTCTTTTCTTATAGCTCAGCGTATGGTAGAGAAAGGGTGTGCCACGTATTTAGCTTATGTGAGAGATGTCAGTGTTGATACTCCTTTTGTTGATTCAGTTCCAGTGGTACGGGATTATCCCGATGTGTTTCCAGCTGATCTTCGGGGCATGCCGCGCGATAGGGACATTGATTTTGGCATTGATTTGTTGCTGGGCACTCAGCCCATTTCCATTCCTCCGTACCGTATGGCTTCTCCTGAGTAGAACGAGTTGAAGGACCAGTTACAAGAATTGCTTGATAAGGGTTTTATTCGAACCAGTGTTTCACTTTGGGGTGCTCCTGTCTTGTTTGTGAAGAAAAAGGATGGTTCTATGCGCATGTGTACTCATTATCGCCAGTTAAACAGGGTTACAGTAAAGAGCCGTTATCCCTTGCCTCGTATTGATGATCTATTTTACCATCTTCGGGGCGCACATGTATATTCTAAGATTGATTTGTACTCAAGTTACCATAAGATGAAGATTCGGGAGCCGGATATCCTCGAAGACTGCTTTCAGGACTCGGTATGGCCATTACAAGTTTCTAGTTATATCATTCGGGCTCACAAATGCCTCCGCAACATTTATGCATTTGATGCACAGTGTTCAGGCCATATCTCGACTCGTTCGTCATTATTTTCATAGATGATATTCTTGTTTACTCCTGGAGTTGGGAGGATCATGAGCAGCACATGAGGACAGTGCTTCAGACTCTGAGAGAGAAGAAGTTGTATGCAAAGTTCTCAAAATGTAAGTTTTGGTTGAGTTCTGTGGCATTCTTAGGCCACGTGGTATCGAGTGAGGGAATTTGAGTGGATCCGAAGAAGGTAGAAGCCGTGCAGAGTTGGCCCAGGTCGTCCTCAGTTACAGTGATTTGCAGTTTCCTTGGCTTGGCAGGTTACTATCGTCGTTTTGTGGAGGGATTTTCATCGATTGCAGACCTTATGACTAGATTGACCCAGAAGGGTGCTCCATTTCAGTGGACATAGGAGTGTGAGGCGAGCTTTCAGATGCTCAAGACAACTTTGACTACATCCCCAATCTTGATATTGCCTACTAGTTTGGGGTCTTATACAGTTTATTGTGATGCCTCGCCAGTCGGCCTTGGAGCGGTGTTGATGCAGGACGGTAGGTGATTGCCTACGCGTCCAGACAGTTGAAGATATACGAGAAGAATTACCCTGTCCATGACCTTGAGTTAGCTTCCATTGTTCAGGCCTTGAAGATATGGCGTCATTATTTGTACGGTGTGCCGTGTGAGATTTACACTGACCACCAGAGTCTGCAGCACATATTTAGGCAGAAGGATCTAAATTTGCGCCAGCGTAGATGGTTAGAGTTGCTAAAGGACTATGACATCACTATACTATACCACCCGGGGAAGGCCAATGTGGTGGCCGACGCCTTGAGTCGTCGAGCGGAGAGTTTGGGGAGTTTGGCATACCTTCATGCAGCTGAGAGGCCTCTAGCCTTAGATGTTCAGTCCTTAGCCAGTCAGTTCGTGAGATTGGATCTTTCAAAGCCTTGTCGGGTATTAGCTTGTGTGGTTGCTCGGTCTTCCCTCCATGATCGTATCAGAGAGCGCCATTATGATGATCCCCACCTTTTAGTTCTCCAGGATAGAGTCCGGCGGGGTGGTGCCAGAGATGTGACTATAGGAGAGGATGGGGTGATGAGGATGAAAGGCCGTATTGGTGTGCCCAACGTAGATGGGCTTCGGGAGTTGATTCTTGAGGAGGCCCATAGTTCGCGGTATTCCATCCATCTGGGTACCACGAAGATGTACCAGGATATGAGACAACACTGTTGGTGGTGAAGAATAAAGAAAGATATAGCAGAGTTTGTATCCAAGTGTCTCAACTGTCAGCAGGTCAAATGTGAGCATCAGAGACCGGGAGGGTTACTTCAGCAGATTGAGCTTCCAGAGTGGAAGTGGGAGCGGATCACCATGGACTTTGTGGTTGGACTTCCTCAGACTTTGAGGAAGCATGATGCTATTTGGGTGACTGTGGAACGGCTGACCAAATCAGCCCATTTCATTTCGGTACTGACTACTTATTCATCGTAGTGGTTGGCGGAGATTTATATTCAGGAGATCATTCGTCTGCATGGTATTCAAGTATCTATTATTTCAGACAGAGGTACTCACTTCACTTTACGGTTCTGTAGAGCCGTTCAACAGGAGTTAGGTACCAGGGTGGAGTTGAGCACAGCATTTCACCCCCAGACGGACGGACAGTCCAAGCGCACTATTCAGATTCTTGAGGATATGCTCCTTACGTGTGTGTTTTAGTTTGGAGGGTCTTGGGATCAGTTCTTGCCATTGGCGGAGTTTGCTTACAACAACAGTTATCAATCCAGCATTCAGATGGCGCCGTATGAGGCTTTATATGGTAGGAGGTGCAGATCTCAAGTGGGTTGGTTTGAGCCGGGTGACACCAGGCTATTGGGCACATAGTTGGTTCAGGATGCATTGGAGAAGGTCAAGGTGATCCAGGATAGACTCCGTACAGCCCAGTCCAGACAGAAGAGTTACGCGAATCGGAAGGTTCGTGATGTTTCATAAATAGTCGGAGAGCGGGTTCTGCTTCGGGTTTCTCCTATGAAGGGCGTTATGAGATTTGGGAAGAAATGGAAGTTGAGTCAGAGGTTTATTGGCCCTTTTGAGATATTGAGGCATGTTAGGAAGGTTGCTTATGAGCTTGCCTTACCTCCTTGGCAGGAGTTCATCCGGTATTTCATGTTTTGATGCTCCGGAGGTATCACTATGACCCGTCTCATGTATTGGCTTTCAGCTCAATCCAATTGGACAAGGATCCATCATATGTTGAGGAGCCTATAGCTACAATGGACAGGCAGGTCAGAAAGCTCAGGTCGAAGAACATTGCTTCAGTAAAGGTTCAGTGGCAGGGTCATCCGGCCGAGGAGGCGACCTGGGAGACTGAGCAGGATATGCGCATCAGTTACCCTCATCTTTTCACTACTTCAGGTATGTCTTTATGCTCGTTCGAGGACGAACAAATGTTTAAGTGTAGGAGGATGTGACGACCCAGCCGGTCATCTTAAGAATTAACGCACCGATCGCCTATTAACTGTTTCCCCTAAGTCTATTTCTGCTAAACCGAATTGTCGGGATGTTCGGTTTTGAGTTTCGGAGAGTTTTGGGACACTTAGTCCCTAAATGAGAGGTTAAGTGTTGGAAAGTTGCCTTGTAGTCGGAGCAGTGTGAAGACGGCCTCGAATGGAAATCTGATGGTTCCGTTAGCTCCGTTAGGTCATTTCGAGGTTGGGAGCGTGTGCAAAATTTGAGGTCATTCGGATGAGTTTGGACGTGTTTCGGCGTCGTAGGTGAAATCTAGAATTTTCCTAAGTTCCTAGGCTTAAACCTATGTATAATCGATGATTTCGATATTATGAGACGTGATTTTAAGACTCGGCCTAGTTCGAATAAGGCGTTAAGGTTGGTTGGTGGTTTTGTCTGGGGGGGCCTCGGGGTTGTTTCGGATGCTTAACGGGAGAAATTGGGGGCTTAGCTACTGCTAAACCAGTCCTTTTCCGGTGTCTTCACACCTGCGAAGGTTTTTCCGCAAGTACGGACTCGCAGGCGTGTGGGGCTTGATCGCAGGTGCGATAGAGGGGGGATTCGACCAGTGGTCGCAGGTGCGACCTGGGTTCCGCAGGTGCGGGACCGCAGGCGCGACCAAACGACTGCTGGTGCTGCCCCAATGAAACTTAAGTGAATTCCGCACCTGCGATGCTTTTCCGCAGGTGCGGTACCGCAGGTACGGTGATCGAGACCGCAAGTACGAGATCCCTGTGTTTTTTATTTCAAAAATTTGAGAGTTTATTTCATAATTCTAAAAATCGTATAAGGGCTCGGGTATTGGCGATTTTCTGTGGGTTTTGAAGAGAAGGATCATAGGTAACATTTTCTAATACTAATTCATTGTTAGACCATTAATCCACATTTTTTTCTTTTGTTTAATTATCAAAAAATGGGGGAAAAACCATAGGAAATTGATGAAATTTCCCCAACCCGAAATTCTGAGAATTTAAGGGGTTTTTTGCATCGGATTTCAATTGTTTCTGGTTGATTAAGTCCGTGAGTGAATGGGTGTTCGGAAAATATAACTTTTTCCCGATTCCGAGATGTGGTCCCGAGGGGCGTTTTTATCATTTTACCTAATTTCGCGCCTTAGCTTTGAATTAAACAGTAAAATCAGTTGCTTGAGATGTTATTTACGATGTGTAACTGAATTGTATAGATTTGGGCCATTTGGAGTTGGATACTCATGGCAAACGTGTGGTTTCGAGTGGATTTTGAGCCGGTTCGAGGTTAGTGGCTTGTCTAACCTTGTGTGCGGGACCATTCCCCTTAGGATGTGAGATTTGGTAATTGAATGCCTTGTACGTGAGGTGACGAGCGCGTACTTGTGCTAATTTTGAAAATCCGATTTTACTTTAATATTTAGACTGAGTTTCTTTCTTACATGTTTTATTCTACTTGCAATTATAGCCTATGTTAGTTTAGAAAAGTATGCCTAGGTGACTTGAATTGCCTATTTGCTTAAGTTGCTTTAATTGTACTACGTGAAGCATGTTAGGCTAGAATTTCTTGTTGCCTTGTATTTTTTCACTCTAATTCTGAATGACTTCTTGTTATGGCTGTGTATTTAATTTGGGACTACGAGACGGTATCCTGAGAGATCCCCCTGCATATTTACTTTGGGACTACGAGACGGTATCCCGGGAGATCCCCCTGCATATTTATTTTGGGGCTACGAGATGGTATCCCGGGAGATCCCCCTGCATATTTACTTTGGGACTACGGGAAGGTATCCCGGGAGATTTCCCTCTATATTTATTTTGGGGCTACGAGACGGTATTCCGGGAGATCCCCTGCATATTTACTTTGGGACTATTGCACGGTATCCCGGGAGACCCCCATGCACATTTGCTTTGGGACTACGGGACGGTATCCCGGGAGACCCCCCTGCATATCTACTTTGGGACTACGGGACAGTATCCCGGGAGATCCCCTACACAGATGATGGACTACGCGGTATCCCGGGAGATCCACTAGACAGTTGAGAAAAGGACTACAGGACGGTATCCTGCGAGATTCTCATTGTTACCATTGTTATTGAGTTGTTCATATTCCGTGTTTACTCTGTTCTTGTGGTTTTTTTATTGCTTTGTTTGACCTGTCTTAATTCACTGTTGAACTCATCATTACTGCCTGTTTTCATACTGTAAATTCCTAGTATATTGTTTAACCTCAGTAGGGCCTTGACCTTCCTCGTCACTACCCGATCGAGGTTAGGTTTGGCACTTATTGAGTACCGCTGCGGTGTACTCATGCCTTTTCCTGCGCATGTTTTTCATGTGCAGATCCAGGTACCTCCACTCAGGTGCCCTATCCCCGAGGTTGAGAGATCCAGTAGAGACTTCGAGGTACATCTGCGCGTCCGCAGACCAGGAGTCTTTATCTTATCGCACCTTTTGTGAAAAGTTTTTCCTTCGTTATAGTTGTGTAGACATTCTGGAGTTAGAGTCGTGTATTATATTTCTGTTAACCTGTGGTTCCCTTGAGTTTCCGGGTATTGGGATGATATTGTAGACTTCCGCATTACTTTTGGGTTGTATATGCCAAGTGGTATTTATATACAGTCTTTCCTTTTAGATTGTTCAGTTTTTACTTAATTATTCTACAAGTTATGTTGATATTCCGTATTGCTAGGCTTACCTAGTTATAGGGACTAGGTGCCAACACGACATGTTCACGGAGGGCGAATTGGAATCGTGACATTCCATCACAACCTTTGGGGAGATTTTGGGTCGCGGCAAGTTGGTATCAGAGCTCTAGGTTCAAGGGTCATAAATATGTCTAGTAGAGTCTTGGGGATCTGTATGGAGACATCTATGCTTATATGCGAGAGGCTATGGGACAATAGTACCAGCGATAGGTGGAGCACCCATACCCGTGCTCGTGCTAGAGTAGCTTTTAAGGAGCCACGTATAGCTCCACTTATTGACCATGTCCCATGTCAGGTTGCTCCACCAGTTCCATGTTAGGTTCCGAAGAGGTGTATTTCTAGTACAATGTTTTAGGACACCATGGTCCGAATTTTGAGTTTCTTTAAGGGTTAGACACAAGCTGGGTGATTCCTACAGTCCCAACTACTTCTGAGGCTGGAACGCGAGCCCATACCCGAAATACTCACACTCTAGAGTGGACCACAATTGTGTTTCAGACTTTGGGAGTTGAAGCTATTCCACCAGATATGAAAGTTCGGCCTATTTCTATGATTAGGCCTGAGGTTAGGCCTACTATGTTTGTTGATAAGAATAAGATGATGGATCAGTTCCAGAAGTTAGATCCTCTTTGATGGTGATCTCCCTAATTTTTATTTGAGAGTGCCAGCCAAGAGGTGGTGGCAGAATTATGAGTAGAGTAGGCCCACAGGGTCATGTCCTCTCACTAGAACTGAATTTTCTACTCTTTTCCTAAGGAAGTTTATTCGAGTCATTAAGAAAGATGACTTATGTAGCAGTTTGAGAATTCACTTAGGAGGGCACATCAATTACTAAGTATGAGATGAGGTTGACTGAGTTATGTCATTGTTCAACATTATTGATTCCTATTGACCCTAAGAAGGTGAAGAGGTTCATTGAAAGTCTCATTTTTTGAAATAAGCTTAGTATGTCTAAAAAGAGAATGAACGAGACTACTTTTCAACAGGCAGTGGAGATAGCATAGAGGATTTAGTGAATTTGTGGTTAGGGGATAGAGATAAGGAAAAGAGGTCTTGTCATACATGAAGATTCAATTATTCCTTATCTAGAGGCAAGGGGCATTTTGGTGGAGGCTATTCGAATAGACTAGTTAATGCAGCACTTTTGACTTGTCACGGCTCTCTAGTTAGTTATGTTTCCCATGGTACCTGTTCGATGTAGCCATCTTAGAGCGCACCTCCAGCTTTTGGTTCGTTAGTCGATTACTTTGGTCATTAAGGGAAGACTTAGCTCAACAACCACATAAGTAGAGAAGTTTCTTTGAGTGTGGATATTCGAGGAATATGAGGAGAGATAGTCCTATTCTTTGGAGTGTATATCTTAGCAGAGTACTCGAGCTATGATTCAAGCCTTAGTTGCTAGACCTCTCTCCTATCAAGCCAGGGGTAAAGGCCAGCTAGCTAGAGTTATAGTTCAACCAGTTATAGTCATCTTATAGGAAGAGGACATACTCGTTTTATGATTTCCTTGATAGACTTAAGGTAGTGGTAGTCGATGTAATTATTATAGGAATTGTCTCAGTCTGTCATGGAGATTCTTCAGTATTTTTTGATTGGGGTTCTATTTTTTTTGTATTTTCATCTTACTTTGCATTATTTTTGGGTATGTCCCGTGATTCTTTACATATTCCTATTTATATGTCTACACTTGCTGGAGACTCTATTATGGTGGATCGGGTTTATCGGTCTTATGGGATACTATTAATGGATGTGATATGATGGTTTGATCTTTTGTTGTTGGACATTGTGGATTTTGATGTGATTGTTGGCATGGACTGGTTACTGTATTATGGTTTATTAGATTTCCATGCAAAGGCTATGATTTTAGATATGCTAGGGTTGCCTAGATTAAGGTAGAAAGGGTATCTTTGTCATTCTATAAGTAGTTATATTTTAAGGCTTAGTGAATAGTTAAGAAGGGATGTGTAGCATATTTTGCTTTTATTCGAAATTCTAGTGTAGAGGTTCCTTCTATGGATTCAGTACTAGTTATGAGAGAGTTCCTAGAAGTGTTCCTTAGGGACGAGGTATGCCACCATATTGGGATATTGATTTTGGTATTGACTTGGTTCCACGCACTCAGCCCAGATCTGTTCTACCATACTGTATGGAACCAGCTGAGTTGAAGGAGCAGTTGTAGGATTTTCTTAGAAAGTGGTTCATTAAGCCAAGTATTTCTTCCTGAAATGCACCAGTGTTGTTTGTAAAGGACAAGGTGGTACTATGAGGATGTGCATTTAATGTAGGCAGTTGAACAAGGTTAGTATCAGGAACAAGTATCCATTACCTCGTATTGATGGTTTGTTTAATCATCTTCAAAGTGTTAAGGCGTTCTCTAAGATTGACATGAGGTCGGGTTATCATTAGGTGAATATTGGGGCTTTGGATACCCTTAAGTCGGCTTTTAAGACTCCTTATGTTCATTATGTGTTCTTGGTGATGTCATTTTATTTGATTAATGCGCCATCGATATTCATGGATTCGATGACCTAGGTGTTCAAGACTTATTAGGATGGTTTTGTGATAGTGTTCATTGATGACATTTTGGTTTACTCTTGTAGTAGAGAGGAGCATGATTATTATTTGAGGATTGTGTTTCATACCTTGAAGGAGAATAAGCTATATATTAAGTTTTTTAAATGTGAGTTTTGGTTGGACTTAGTTGTATTCTTGGGTTTTTCAAGCTACTATCGTCATTGTGTAAATGGGTTTTCATCCATTACACGCGATTAAATAAGTTGGCTCAGATGGGTGTTCCATTTAGATGGTTCAATAAATGCGAGGAGAGCTATTGGAAACTCAAGGTTCCTTTGACTACAACCCCAATGTTGGTGATGCCCACAGGTTTAGGTCTATACACGTTGTATTGTGATGCTTCATGTGTTGTTCTATATGTGATTGATGAAGTATGACAGTATGATTGCTTATGAATCACGATAGTTGAAGCCTTATAAGAATTGTCCATTTCATGATTTAGAGATGGTAACGATTGTGAATACACTTAAGATTTAGAGGCATTACTTTTATGGTGTGTCATGTGACATATATATTGATCATCATAGTCATCAGTGCTTGTTTAAGTAGAAGGATATCAATTTGAGCCAGAAGATGTGGCTTGATTCTCTTTATATTATTATATCACTAATATGTATCATTTGGGGTAAGGAAAATATGGTGGCAGATGCGTTGAGTAAGAAGGCAGAGAGAATGGGTAGTTTATCATTTATTCCAGCTGAAAAGAGGCCTTTGGCTATGGATGCTTTAACCCTGGCCAACAGACTTGTCAGATCGGATAATTTTGAGCCCAGTAGTGTTCGTGCTTGTGTTGTTGCAAAGTCATCCTTATTTTTTAGCGCATTAAGAGTTTCCAGTATGATTATCCCCATTTGTTAATGCTTAAGGAAACGCTGTAGTGCGATAGTTCTTAATGTGGTTATTGGTACAATGGTGTTTTGCAAGTTTAAGGTTGGCTTTGTGTTCCCAATCGAGAAATTAATGTCCTATCCTGGGGGTTATTCCCCCACACAAAGTTAAGCGAGATACCTCAGATAGCCCCTCAACCATCAAAAATATTTTTTCCCTTAGAAATGACCCCCCGATCGGCTCAAATCTAGCCAAAAATGACACAATGATATCAAACAATATAAAATGATAAATTTCAATTAATAAAGTTTCAATCTTTGATCGATTTCCAAGACGTCATCAAAAGTCAACCCCGAGCCCTCCCTATCAAAACTCGAGTCAAATAATTGATCCAACCACCCATAATCCTACAAGTTAAAATATGTGATTAGATTTGAAAACTTAGTCCAAATCGACTCTCAAATATACAAATAAAAATATTTAGAAAAGTATTGCCAAAAACCCTATTTTCCCTCATAGATTCATAAATTAAATACTAAATCAAAGAAAAATAATCAAATCTGATTAAAAAATACTTACCCAATCCAAGTGGATAAAAATTGATTCAAATCTAGCTCCTAATACTAGAATATGAAATAATAAGTCTAAGTCCCTAAATCCATTCTAAAAACCCAGCTGCAGATGTCACATTTGTAGTTAGGTGTTCGTAAATGCGACCATCGTAATTGCAGTTGCTGGCTCGCAAATGCGAACCAGGCATACCCTAGAACATGTCGCAAATGCGATCCTAGGCTTCACAAATGCAAAGATCCATGATGCCAACTAACATTGTAAACGAGGCCATATGTTCGCAACCGCGAACAGCCTAAGAGCCCAAGCAAGGTCGAACATACGAAACCAGCATCGCAATTGCAAAGATGGCCCTCAACACCACACTTCGCAAATGCGATCATCGCATTTGCGAGGTATTCTATAAAAGCAATGATAACGTATCCCAAACCACCCAAAAATAAATATAAAACTAACTCGAGCCCCTGGAATCCACACTAAACGTACACACAATTCTATAAAGCTCATATGAATTCTCTCGCGAGCTCAAAACACTAAAATAATGTCTGTAACCACAAATCGAAAACCAAAGCCCATCAAAAATCACAATGAAACTCAAGAACTTCTAAAATTACAACCAACCGAATGATTCCCATCAAACCAACTCGGAATGAAATCAAACTTTGCACATAAATTCTAAATGACAAAACAGACCTATTACAAGTCCCGAAATAAAAATTCGAATCTGGTAGCCACAAAGTCAAATCTTAGTTAATGTTTGGAAATTTCTAAACCTTTAAGTAGAGATAATACCCAGCCAAACCTAGAAAACTCATGATCTTAGTGGTGGTAGAAGGTCTGGGCCAACTCTGAACTCCCTTGGTACTCTTTGGATCTACCTTAATCTCCTCACAGATACCACATTACCCAAGAATTCCACCATTTCTAACCAACACTCTAACTTGGAGATCATAGCGTATAACTTTTTCTTCCTCAAAGTCTAGAGCACGATCCTCGGATGTAGCTCATTCTCCTTCTGACTATTAGAAGAAAAGGGTCATCTCGGTGGTGTTGGGTCAGCATAGCAACAAAGGTAACTTGTCTTTTGGCGTGGTAATGCTTCACCAGCATTCTGTGGCAATAAAGTTGGGTTTGACGACTTGCATGAATTGGTTGAGTTGGGGAAGTTCAGTTCAGACGGCTTGGTGATGTGCGGACTGGCCTCGAACAGTTCTTGATAGTGTCGACCGCAACTTGATCTAGAAGTTTTCTACCTGCATAAGGAACGTGTTGCGTGTTATAATTTTCCCCTGGATGGTCTCGCGACTTCTAGATAAAATGGACGATACTAGATGTTTTGAAGAATGCTAGAATTATCTGATACCACCTAAGAAGGGTGTTTCGACTTGCGGATGCCTGACTTGTATTACGATAATCGCATGGTTGAATTGACTAGTGATGTCCTGATTTTTCTTTATTGCACGAAAGAATTGTAAAAGTACTTCTCATGGGTTGACCGTAAGTGAGGAATGTTTCAGTTATTTGAGCAGTGTAGTTGTGACTGGAGTATCCTAGGATTTTGAAGACTAAAATAGTTCTCAAGGAAGATTGTTACATGGTTGTGAATGGAGAAGGTGTGTTAAGAGGTTGGAAATTGATGGTATGTACTATAGATATGTTAATTTGGTCTTTTCAAAGGCTATCTACCTACTTCGGAAGGATCAGAATTGATTTGGAGGCTACTAGTAGGTCTAATAAGGATGTGTGTTCTAAATCGGGTAAGATTTTTCCACCCAGAAGAGTTATTGTGGAGGGGTATGTTATCAGTTAGGGTGGATCATATTCATGTTATGATATGTCTCATGTGTTACTATCCTATGCTGCGGTGGGTTGTGATTTGTTGGTTATCTACACACCGATGCGGTTATGTTTGGGCTTTGTAGCTAAATTCACGTAAGATTTATCTTGGGTGTGTTGAATGGCTGATTGTTCCTTGGTTATGGTCTTCCTGTTTTGGGTATACAGGGATGTCCACATCTCCATAGTTATGGTCACGCACTTCGTGTGTTTGATAGTGATATGCTTATGGTTGTTGACTGTGAGTATCATGGCTCGACGTATTCCAGGTGGGCCGGTGTCGGATAGGGTCATGCATCGCAACATCCTTATGCGAGGATTTGATCCTTTGTGCTTATTTTGTGTGTTATGTTTCCCTTATTGTGGTGTGTTGATAGTATTGCGCTTTGTGGTGGTATTTGTTGAGCTGGCGAGATGATTTCTTCATTTTCATTCTCTTTCTATCATTGGCTATATCCGAGTTATTGTTCATTGGTGCACAGATTGCCTTGTATGTGTCTATATGTAGGATTTGTGTGACAGGTGTCACACGTTTTTTGCCACACAATCCTATTACGAGGTTGAGTTAGAAGAGTTTTTCCAGTTAAAGTGACGTTTTGAAAAGAGATTATTTAGTTTTTAGAGTGGCCACTTGGAGTTGAGTTTTGGTGTTCAAAGTCACCTTTTATTGAATCCCTTATAAAAAAAAGGTTTGATTCCTAATTTACGGTCTACGAAACAGAAGACTGAGTAAGAAATTTGTTGACCGAGGGCAAGGTGTAAGGACACCTCGGGTCCCGTGGTTCCCGTACGGTCGCTTTATTGACTAATGTAAGGCTTAAATCAATTTTCAGCTATTCTTGCATTTTTATTACTTATGGCTTGTTTATTATCGCACAATTAATTTTGTATATATATATATATATATTAATTGGGTTCACCAAAATGCGAAACGACACAAGGTACTTCTTTGAAATTAAATGTTAACCCAAGGTACGGAATGTACACATAGTATTTTTTATTTGAAGGCGTCAAGACGCGGAATGCATACATGATCTTTATTATTAAGCATATCAATCCAAGGTTCGGGTATGAACACACAAGTTAATATTTAAAGTATATTTCACATATAACTTGGCGTCCAAGTTCTTTTCCATCGTAACAGTGCTTTGTAGTATACGTTGTGAGTATTTTGATATAAATTTGATATCACTCCTAGATATTGTAGGATTCTATAATGTACAATATACTGAGAGTAGTATAATTGTCCTTATTAGATGACGTACATGATGTACATAGATGAATTACGCACAAAAAATTTTCTAGCGTATTCATGATTTATTTCTTTCCAAAATTTGAGATTGTTGTGAGGGTATAAATTAGGAAAAATAAAAAAAATGATGTAATTTAGGTATTAAACTAAGGTCCAGCACATTATTTAATCAAGTCAAATTCAACTCTTTTTTTTTCTATTGGAAAGCAGATACAAGTCATAAGTTCACATATTGGTAGACCAAAACTAATGTTATCTTGTCATGAAAATTTGATATTTATTAACTATGCCTAAAGGAAATCAAGCCTAATTAATACTATACTTAGGCTAAATGAAGATACGGTAAGTTGTAACAATGGTGTAATACTAAAGGATTTAACGTTTATTTATACTACTAGTATTGTAAAAAAAATATTGCACTATCAATTTAATTTATTATAGTTAAAATATCAATTTACGACTAATTCTAAAATCACTCTTCCTAATTGATAACTTACACTTAGAAATCAATTTTTTCACATGTCTAGTACTTCATTAACTTAAAAAAAAGTTATATGAAATTGACAAGAGAAATAAACAAAATAACAAAAAAAGATAATTGGAACATTCTGAATAACCAGAAACCAACTAGGACACACCTAAACATTAATACAACAAATAATTCTTTTTCTTTTCTTTTCTTTTTTTACTATTAAAATTTCTAGAAAAGCATAAATACCACAAAACTAAAACAAAGACCAAGGAGTACTAGAGATTTATAAAGCAAACAAAATAGGCGCAAATAGAGGAGAGTAAAAAAAATACAAACTGGAGATTAAGGAAAGAACCTCGAATTGAAATCTTTAACGTTGATCACATTGGGATATAAAAGTCGACACACGAGTCAACAACCAGAACTCGGACTGAATCTCTCTCCGACGACCTCGGCGTTAATTTTGAACTCAACTTGGANATATATATATATATATATATATATATATATATATTGAACGAAGAAGAGGTTATTTTTCTTTTTCCAGTATTTTTTGAGTTGGTTTGCGAATTGTTCAACAACTTTTTAATAATGGCTTCGGTTGCTGTGATTTTTGTTTCTTTGTTTTGAAAAGAAGAAGAAATAGAAAACGTTGGCAGCTATCTCTTTTTATTTTTTCTGCTTTTTGCCTCTTCCCATTTTTTCCTTTTTTCGTCCTCTTCGCCTCAATGTGATATATATCCCTTTTATAAAAGGGAATGTGGGTGATATGTGATCATGTGCAGAGAAATTAGAGTTGAAGTTGGAGTGGGAGAATGAGGTTGAGAGGAGAAAATCATGGGGAGTAGTTAGGATAATAATTTTTGAATCTTTCAAGATTTATCCCTTTTTAAAAAGAAAAAATTAAAATTAAAAAATAAATCAAACAATGTGTGTGTGTGCATAGTGATGTGAGGGGAGGGGGGAATTAGGATTGTTTATTTTTTTTGTTATATTAGTTATCTTTTTTTTTTGTTTATATATATATATATATATACTTTAAGAATGTGAGTATTATTATTATTTATTTATTTATTTTAATTAAATAAAATCTACTAAGTGTAAGAAAAAAGCTTAAAACATCAATATTAGGCCTAAAAGGAATATTTACACTAAAATAGTATATCATTAGAGTGTGGTCAAAACTTAGTTGTTCACAACATGCCCCTCTTTGCTTGGAAACATGAAGAGTTTTCAGGCAATGAATATGAACAAGGTGACTGATTTTTTACCTCAATATTATTTAACAAGGAAGAGAAGATAAAAGAAAAGGATGCGACTAAGCCTTTCTTTTAGGCCGCCTACATATCCCGGGTTATAAGGGAATCAGGTCACGTGTAGTTCAAGTGAAATAAGAGTGATGGAGTATGCTTAAAGGAGAGCCGATGAAGTTCCGTCGAGGTTGCGATCCGCAATTCCGACTATTACATCAAAATGAAAGAAAATTACATACTCTTGAAATCTAATAGTTAACAAATTCCTATCTAAATTCCATCTGAAGTCTTGTCTTGATTCTTGACTTACTTCCTTCATTGACTTTAGATTGAAACATGATGTCTCCAATACAAAAGACTATGGAATATTCTCACAGGCTTGCTTCCTGATCTGGCGATAAAAAAATGGATCTTGAAATCCCTTGTCTCTACATGCATCCTATCAAAACTGCTTGCGGCTGGTGTTGAGATCAAACACTTCACTTTCTCTGGCGAGAGCCGGAATCCTAATTTTTACACATCCAATACGTGCTTTTCAGAAAAACCTACAAGCCATCAAAAACAAACAAAACAAACAAAAGTTTTCTGCCCAGTTTGCACTAGGAAATTTTGTGAGTTATTGAAAACACATTAAACTATCTTTTCTATTGCAAAATAAAGAATTGAAAAAGACACCATCTTTTTCATTTTTTTTAATTATTATAAATAACAGCCGAATGCCGTACCCATTGTTAACAAGAATGAAGGCAACCAGGGGATGTAGTGCCCTGCGTTGATGATAAGATGAGGCTCGTGGCACTCTAGAATGCTACTAGGGAATGCAACAAGGGGATGTAATACCCTGTGTTTGTAAATGAGATGAGGCTCGTGGCTCTCTGAGATTCTTCTAGGGAATGTTGTACCCTATGAAGGCAGAAAATAAATGCAACCAAGAGATGTAGTACCCTGTGTTGGAAATAAGGTGAGTCTCATGGCATGCTAAGATTATGCTAGGGAATGTTGTACCCTATGAAGGCAGAAAATAAATGCGACCAGAGGATGCAATACCCTGTGTTGACAATAAGATGAGGCTCTTGGCTCTCTATGATTTTGCTAGGGAATGTCGTACCCTATGTAGGCAGAAGGAAAAAAAATGCAACTAGGGGATGTAATACCCTATGTTAGCAATAAGAAATGAAACCATGGGATGTAGTACACTGTGTTGGCAATAAGGTGAGGCTCATGCCTCACTGAGATTCTACTAGGGAATGTCGTACCCTGCAAAAAGTAATGCGATCAGGGGATGTGGTACCCTATGTTGAGGATAGGGTATTGATTCCCTTTAATGAAACAAAAGATAACATGATTACATGTATATTAGAAGAAAACTCTAGATTTGAGAACTTCACTTGGTGGTGTTCGTCTTTTCACGAACTATTTCCAAAAATTGTTATGTTCCTGTTTTGAACAAAGAAAAATTTGTTAGTTTTAAAATGGTGGTCAGTTTGTGGCCTTGATCTCTTGAGCGACTTGGTCTAGTGTCTATTACATTTGTTAGAAACATTGACTCTATCGATGGTCGTACAAATTGCCTGGAGATTCTGCCATTACTTTTTGAAGATCTTCTTTATCAACATCAAAACCTAACTATTTTGCGCCTATCACCATTTGTGTTTATGGTGCTAACAACCTTACTCCCAAAACAACTTTTAACTGAGTAAATTTTGTTGACCCTTGACACATTGTTCAGTTCTTCAAGCTTTTTGCTCGTCAGGAAAAATCAAAGATGGCTTTATGCCTTTGCCCATGCATGTTCATGACTTGAAAGTTTTGCTTCATATAACTGGGAAACTGCAACCAATTTTGTGGCCTTTTCTTTGCTTTGCTTTGAAAAAATTAGACTGAGGAGGACTAAAAAAGAATAGTACGAAAGAAAACAAGGAAGTGAACAAATAGGTATACAACTTAATCAAGAAGTGTACCTTTCAAAGAATAAAAATAGAGAGGACTTATCTGGAGAAATATTCTGACTTCAATGAACATGACATGCACTTTGGACTGGATGCCCGATCCGTCTGAACCGTCTAATTCTCAAAATCTGTTGTAAACTTCACCTTGAAACTGAGTTCTTTGTCTTAACCATATTTGGGCTATGATATATGAAGACCTTAATCGATCAACGAAGCCCTTTGTGCATTTTCACCAATTGACCTCTCTCATTTGCCTTTCTCTCAACTCACTATCGCCTTATAGTGCCCGTGAGGGTTCTCACCAATAAGACTCTCTCATTTGTCTTTCTCTCAACTCAATATTTCCTTATGGTGCCCAAGCGGGTTTTCACCAATAAGACTCTCATTTTATTTATCTCTCTTTACAATGGTGGAGGCACCACTGTAATATACCAACTTAGCATTCTCCAAAGTTGATCAAAAGGTCTTAAAAGGGAAAGGTAAAAATATCTACTGAACCAATTACAACTTTTGGAACCATTTTGACGGAAAAAACCGTCGAAAATAAAATAAAATCATGCCCCACTTTCTTTGAATACTGGGAAATGTGGATTTTTGTTTTAGTGTGACCGAACCCCAGAGTGAGGCTGCCTACATTATCCTTTCGGAATCAGGTCGAACGTAGTTCAATTAACATGACCTTGTTTTGATGATTTTCTTTTCTCTTTTTTTTTTGTGGATTTTTTTTTCTAGATTTTCTTTATTTTTTATTTTTTGCTAAGACCAAGTACACTGGTTCCAAAAGAGGGGAAAACAAAGAAATATAAACAAGGATTCAAAAGGCTAACTAGGGTTGATCAGTGTTTGGGTAGCGAGAATTATATCCTTTCATCATCCCAACCTGAGAATGTTAAGTGTAAAAATGCCCCAACAGAGGCAAGTCAGACATAGTATCTCTTGACCGCATCTGCATTGACAGATATATCGGTCACATTTCCTTCTAGATCTTCCAAGTGTAGAGCTCCTTTTGACAATACTTTCTTATGGTCAAATGTGAAGGCATTACGTAAAAGGAGTCATGATTGATGGAGGCTCAAGTGTATGTGTATTCCCTCTTTCTACTCTATAACATATGAACATTGACACTTACATAATTTGAACAAGTAGTGTCAGCATCAGAGCTTTTGATGGTTCAAGAAGAGACACTGTTGGGGAGATCGAATTCACCATGACAATTGGCCCGATTGATTTTAACATTGTATTTCAAGTGTTGGATATTAAAACTTCCTATAATTTTCTTCTGGGAAGGCCGTGGATCCATATGGCCAGAGCTGTACCATGCACCATACATCAAATGGTCAAGTTCGAGTATGACAGGCAAGAAATTGTTGTTCATGGGGAGGATGAATCATCCGTCTATAATGACCCATCCATTCCATATATCGAGGCCAAGGAAGGATGTGAATAGCTCATATATTAAGAATTTTAGGTGATTGAAGTGGACCTAGTTGAAGAAGGAAAACCAATTCAGCATCCCCGTCTGTCAGCCACATCTATGATGGTAGCTTCGCTGATGTTAAGGAACGATTATGAACCAGGAAAAGGATTAGGATCCTCTCTGCAGGGAATTGTGAACCCTATTGCTCCATTTGTTAAGAAAGATATCTTTGGTTTGGGTTTTAAACCAACATCGGCCGACATAGACAAAGCCAAGGCCCGAAAAATAATGGTTGGAATTTGTCCAAACCAATCCCTCACATTGCCTATTCTTTTGTCAAGCCGCATTTTGAAGAAGTCCAAAATCTTTCTACTTAGGATGACATTGATGAAGTCTGCCAGGGTCTCAAGGAAATGTTCTATGAGATCAATATGGTTCGAGTTGGCGAGGGTCGTAGCTATTCAAGTGTTCAACTGATTGGTCCAGATACCTTGCTCAACAATTGGGAAGCAACTCCTCTTCCCATCAGGAAGGAGTCTTGGTAGTCTATTTTGTTTCTTTTTATGTATTTGGAATATTTTAAGGGTTGTAATCCAGATATTTTAGTTTAATTGCTTTGCTTTGATGTTAATCCTTCTATCCTTTCAAACTCACTGAAATGAAGTTCCAGTTTCATAGTAAAATTTTGTCTTTTCAATTCCCTAATTTTTGTTAATTTCTTATCATTTTCAATTTTGTTAATGCTGGCTTTAAAAACATGATATGCACGCGCAATTCATGCCCAGGTCTTAAAAAGCTGTCTAATCTCGAAATAATGAATCAAGAAGTTGAGTATGATGAAGATGAGGCTTTAAAGGAAATAATAAGGGAATTGGATCAATTTAAGAATAAGCCTAACTTAAATGAAACTGAGGCAATTAACCTGGGAAGTCCTGAAGAAGCAAGAGAAACAAAAATAAGCATTCATACTGAACAAAGGACGAGAGATGCCATAATTCAAGTTTTGTTCGAGTATAGAGATGTATTTGCTTGGTCGTATGATGACATGTCGGGTTTGAGTTCCGATTTAGAGGTTCATAAGCTTCCCATATATCCTAATTTTCCACCAATCCAGCAAAAAAAAATAAAGTTTAATACAGACATGAGTGATAAGATCAAAGAAGAAATCACGAAGCAACTAAGTGCAAATGTGATCAGGGTCATCCGATACAGTACATGGTTAGCAAATGTTCTGCCGGTTCCAAAGAAGGATGGGAAAATCAGAGTTTGTGTTGGCTATAGGGATTTAAACAAAGCAAGTCCAAAAGACAACTTTCCTTTACCCAACATTCATATCCTTGTTGACAATTGTGCTAAACATGAGATCCAATCTTTTTTGGATTGTTATGCCGGATATCACCAAATTCTTATGGATGAAGAATATGCAGAAAAGACAACCTCCACAACGCCATGGGGAACTTATTGTTATAGGGTCATGCCATTTGGTTTGAAGAATGCAGGGGCAACTTACATGAGGGCCATGACTACCATATTCCATGACATGATGCACAAAGAGATTGAANGGAAGGGGCATTGAGTTGGATCCCTCAAAGATAAAGACCATTCGAGAGCTTCATTCCCCAAAGAGTTTACTCGAGAGGTTGAACTAAATCAGCAGGTTCATTGTGCAGCTTACAACCACATGTGAGCCTATTTTCATGTTTTTGAAAAATAATGCCGCTATCAAGTGGACAAATGAGTGCCAGAAAGCTTTTGATAAGATCAAATAATAATTGTCAAACCCGNTAATGGATAGTTCCTTTGGTTGTGTTCTGGGTCAACATGATGCCACAGGCAAAAAGGAACAAGCAATCTATTATTTGAGCAAAGAGTTCACCACTTATGAGGCCAAATATAATCTTTTGGAAAGAACATGTTGTTCCTTAACCTGGGTCGCTCAAAAGCTTAGGAATTATATTTTGGCATGTACGACTTACCTCATATCCCCAATGGATCCCCTGAAATACATCTTTCAAAAGCTAATGCCAACTGGTAGATTGGGAAAATGGAAAATCCTGCTCACAGAATTTGATATTGTTTATGTCACTCGTACTGCCATGAAGGCACAACCTTTGGCTGATCATCTGGAAGAAAACCCGGTTGATGATGAGTATGAATCTTTTAACACATATTTCCCAGATGAAGAGGTTAATTTTGTTGAAGAAGCAGTCCCACATGACAGTCATGTTTGGAAACTATACTTTGATGGGGCGGTCAACATCAAAGGCGTAGGGATTTGGGAAATTCTTGTATCACCTACGGGGAAACATTACCCTTCCACGGTGAGACTTCGTTTCTTATGTACAAAAAACACGGCAGAATATGAAGCTTGCGTCATGGGTCTGAACATGGCAATAAATCTAAATGTGCATGAACTGTTGGTGATGGGAGACTCAGATTTGCTTATTCGGCAGGCTCAAGGTGATTGGG
Source organism: Nicotiana paniculata (assembly GCA_005239505.1). NCBI lineage: Eukaryota > Viridiplantae > Streptophyta > Magnoliopsida > Solanales > Solanaceae > Nicotiana > Nicotiana paniculata. The sequence goes on along the minus strand of ML357997.1, from coordinate 9,309 downwards.
AAACTCGAGATATCAAGCTCATTCCATATAGACAATGTGTGGAAAATCTTAGCAAAAGGTTCAAGTCTATCGAGTTCAGGTACATTCCCAGGTTTCACAATGAATTGGCTGATGCCTTAGCCACCCTGGCCTCAATGCTTCCATATCCGGGTAATACTCACATTGACCCATTGGAAATTCAAATTCGGGATCAACATGGTTATTGCAATACAATTGAAGTAGAACTAGATGGTGAACCATGGTACCGTGATATTAAACAATATCTGAAGACAAGAGAATATCCGGAACATGCTAATAGGGATCAAAAGAGAACTATTAGGCGACTCTCTAATGGTTTCTTTTTGAGTGGGGAAATCCTATATAAAAGAACTTCGGATTTGACTTTTTTCAGATGTGTGGATGCCAAAGAAGCGGAAATGATTATGAATGAGGTGCATTAGGGAGTTTGTGGTCTGCACATGAATGGGTATGTTCTAGCAAAGAAACTCCTTCGGTAAGGATATTATTGGCTTACTATGGAGCGAGATTTGTTTCGTTTTGTCCGAAAGTGCCGCCAATGTCAGGTTCACAGTGATTTGATCCACTTGACTCCTTCAAAATTATATATTATGTCGGCTCCTTGGTCTTTTGTTGCTTGGGAATGGACGTCATTGGCCCCAATCGAGCCAAAAGCTTCAAATGGGCACATATTCATCTTGGTTGCAATTGATTACTTCTCCAAATGGGTGGAAGCTATTACATTGAAGGAAGTCACCAAGAAAGCAGTAGTAAACTTTGTTCACTCCAACATCATCTGTCGTTTCGGTATTCCAAAAACCATTATCACAGATAATGCTGCCAATTTGAATAGTCATCTATTGAAGGAGGTATGCGAACAATTTAAAATTGAGCATCGAAATTCTAATCCTTACCGTCCCAAAGGTAATGGAGCTTTTGAAGCTGCGAACAAGAACGTAAAGAAGATTCTTAGGAAAATTTTCCAAGGGTCTAGACAACGGCACTAGAAATTGTCGTTTGCTATTTTGGAATACCGAACAACTATGCGTACATCAGTTGGCGCAACACCTTTCTTGTTGGTTTATGGAACTGAAGCGGCCATACCTACGGAAGTTGAGATTCCCTCTCTCCGAGTCATTTTTGAAGCAGGAATTGAGGACACTGAATGGGTCAAGTCCCAACTGGAACAGTTGAGTTTAATTGACGAAAAGCGTTTGGCGGCATTTTGTTTTGGTCAGTTATCCCAATAAAGAATGGCATGTGCTTACAATAAGAAAGTGCACCCAAGACAGTTTGAGGTAGGACAACTTGTTTTGAAACGTATCTTTCCGCAATAGAAAGAAGCAAAAGGAAAGTTCTCCCCGAATTGGCAAGGTCCTTACCTCGTCAAGAAAGTATTGTCAAAAGGAGCTCTACACTTGGAAGATCTAGAAGGAAATGTGACCGATATATCTGTCAATGCAGATACGGTCAAGAGATACTATGTCTGAAGGCATTACGTAAAAGGAGTCATGAAAGATGCAAAGCTTTATTGTGCCCAACCCCTTCCTCAGGCAAATCATCATCGCTAAAAGAAATCTTAATCACTTCAAAGAATCTTTCAGCCATTTTTTCTAGTTGATTCACAGTTGTCTTTTCTGAGACATATGCGTCGTCCAAAGTTTTGACCAATACACGTCGATGTTCTTTTGAGTGCAAAAGAAGAGATAACAAATATATCTGAGAAGAGGGTTTCCTTAGTTGGTCAATTATTGAGTAGTCTTGCATTTTCATCTTCTTAAGTAATTCCTCTGCTTCTTTTTCTGCAACGGGTTCTTTCACTAGAAACTGACTTTCCCTAGATTGCTTAGCTTTTCTCAATTCCTCTGGCGAGTAGAATCTTCCAGAGCGGGTCAAGCCCCCCATTTCATCTACTTTTTCAACTATCTCTTTTCCTTTGTATGTCATGACGGTCTTGTTATAGTTCCAAGGAATAACTTTTGTGCTTATCACTGGGAGTTTTGCCGCAGGTCGGATCACAACTGGCTCTGTTATATTTCTCAAACCATTATCTGGAACAGTCTTTTGAATGCCCCCAGGGATGTAAAGTTTTGGCCCACCCCTCAACCTTTTTTGTGCTTCCAGGGACATAGAGAACCATTTTTTCGGAACATAGGTTTGAACTAGATCTTTCACCTTTCACAATCAACGGTGCCAATTGCGGCGGACTTACTATCACTTTTGGCTCTTGCCCTATGGTTCCAACAACCATCTCTGTCTTGCCAAAATGCTTATAATCCTGGTCATCACAATCATCCTAATAAAATGTGTATTATCATGAGTTGGTAGTGGGAATTTTTGTGATATTATGAGTGTCCTCATTGTTTGTCACCACATTTGCCTTTGCTTTAATCAAATTTTCTATGGCTTTCTTTAATGTCCAACAACTTTAGGTACTATAACCTTGGGTGTTAGAGTGATACGCACATCTTGCATTTGAGTCAAAACCTTTTGAATTTTGATTCACATAATGCGGCATGACAGGTTCAATCAACTTCAATTGCATCAATTTTAGAAATAGGCTTGTATACGATTCTCCAATTAGGGTGAATTCTTTTTTTGGTTGCTCCTCTCTCACATATCCTTGTCGGGGATGAGGACTATGTGATGCCTGAAAATTCAGGCGAAGTTGACGGGAGCCTTGTGGGATCAGTGCCCGCCATTGCTGGTGATTGGGAGGCCCAACATATGCCTGAGCATTAAACACTGTGTATTGTTGTGAAGGAAATGAGTATCTGAGACCTTGAGGTGGACATTGGTGTTGAGGAGAATTGGATTGTCCTTGTTGGAACTGCACAATAGAAGGAATTACCTCTCTTTGAACTCCGCTGAACCCAGATGCCAACATGGATCCATCCTCTTTCTTTCTCCGATTTCTGAAACTGCCTGACCTGCTTTGAATTGCTTGCGTGGTTGCCTTAAGGGCTACCTGACTCATAATTTTGCCCGATTTCATTCCGTTCTCAACTATTTCACCAATCTTAATCGCCTCAGCGAAAGTTTTACCAATGGTAGCCAACATATGATGGAGGTAATCAGGATCATGAGCTTGGAGAAAATAGTCAATCATTTCGGCCTCTTTCATTGGTGGTTTGACCCTAGCAGCCTGCTCTCTCCACTTGATTGCATATTCTCTGAAGCTTTCTGTTGGTTTCTTCTTTATGTTGACGAGAGAGAAACGGTCTGGCACTTTATCAATATTATACTGAAACTGTTGGACAATATCTTGAGACATGTCGTTCGACACATGTTAGTGAGATATGTCTTGATCTATGAACCATTCTAAATCAATTCCAGTCAAACTTTCCCCAAAATAAGCCATGATTAATTCTTCTTTGCCTCCTGCTCCCCTTAATTGGTTACAATATCTCTTCAAATGGGCGATGGGGTCACTATTCCCGTCATACTTTTCAAACTCGGGGATCTTGAAACCGGGTGGAAAATGGACATGGGGGAACATGCATAGATCGTTAAATGACACACTCTTGTGGCCTCCCAAACCCTTTATGTTTCTCATGGTTTGTTCCAAGCTCTTCATTTTTCTAGTTATTTCCTCTTGTTCCGTGTTCTTGTCAGACTTTTCGATCTCAACTAGGAATATGTTCTGAGGAATATGCTTGTATGAATCTTGAACCTTGAAAGTCAGTAATGTTGAGCATCATGAGCATTCAGTTGCGGATCATTGTTGGACTTTTGAGCAAGAGCTGGTTGAGGAACAGGGAATGTAGGGACAATGGGTACAGTATGTGGGTCATTTCTGAGGGGTACGGTTGGAGGACGTGCAATGGAAGTACTGGGGATAATGGGAAAGTTAATGCTTGGACTGAATCCAGGTTGGTACAATGGGTTACTTGTTAGGGAGATGGGCACTTGATTTGCAACTGATACATTACGAAGATTATCCAAAGTCCCTATGGGTAGTGGAGGCGGTGCTTGTCCATTTGCCCAGGCTTGGTACATCTCTGCCAATTGTTGCTTCAACACTCTTACTTCTTCAACCAATCCTGAACTTTGTTCTACCAATTGTCCATGGATATCATCATTATCTGAATCGTTCTCACTATTGTTTTCCGTGCTACTTTTTCTTTTTGATATCATATTGTAAGGGTGAGTTGCCAGTTTAAACCACAAACCAACCACCTTTGTTTAACTATATCTCTAGAGATGACAAACAACAAACGTGTTAGAGTTAGGCATTTTGCAGATATTAATCACACATTGTATGTAATGCACTTGATGCCATTTTCATTTCTAAATGAGTTTGGAAGGCTTCATGCTTCATCCCGACTTATTGGTTTATTGGTTTTATTTTCATATTGAATTTTAGCGCTCTCTTTTATTTCTTTCTTATTTATTATCATTAAAAAAATTTGTAAAAATAAAACAAACTAAAATATTTTCCAGTCAAAAAATTTGTTTTTTGTTTTCTTTATACTCAATGAGAGAAAAGGAAATATATACAAACTGACTCTACTGACTCTAAAACGTGACTGGAATAAAACAAACTTTGATAAAAATAAAAGACTCCAAATATAAAAAAACAATGCGACAAATAAATATGAAACTAAGAACTAATGGACTGCACTAAAAATTTAATCTTCAATGGTCATCTTTCTTAAACTGATATCATCAATGATCTATATCTCTTGGCTTCCACTCTCCCCCCAAAGTCTCGTACAAATTTTGAAACACCACTGGCAACTGTGGGACGATGGCACGTGCCTGTTGACCAACTTCTTCATTGCTTGGATGGTGATGATAATCATGAACATATGCTGCTTTCTCTGCCAATCGAAGTACTTGCTCTCTGGCTTGCCCCATATTCACGTGACAATTCTGCAACCACATTTGGGTAGTGTTGAGGGAGTGCTCCATCTGAGCCTCACGTACCTCATATTCTTCAATGCGACGGTTTAACACACCTATCTCAATCATTCATTGAAGCCGCTCTGCCTCAAAATATGCATGTTGATGACCCCTCTTCTGCCTTTTTATTTCTTCCAATATAATTGTGCATAAAGATGACCCTTTGAGCGTATCCAGCGTGCCCTTTCTCTGTCAAACTATTCTTTCTGCTGATCATACTCCAGTTGTTGTTGGTGCGCATCCTCTTCGATGATACTCAAGTCTTCTTGCAACTTACTTTTGTTCGCCTTAACTCTTCTAACTAAACCAATCGTCTTTGCCAGTTCTTCTTCTAAGCGGGCTGCCTCATTCTTTGCATGCTTTAAATCTTTATCCATGACCCCTAAGGTAGATTGATAATATTTCTCAATACTTAAACGGATCTGAGCGGCTTTGGCTTGTTCATGGGCTTGTTGTTTGGCTATGGTCATCTGAGCGTGCTCCAATTCCTCTTTCAGTTTTTCTATAGTTCTTTGATGATTTCTCCTCATGTTCGACCCTTCAGGCCTATCTCTAAATGATGAAGGATCATGAAACCAAGTAATATACTCAGGGATCACCTATCCATGATCTCGGTCTTCTACCATCTCATTCAACTCCGAGACTTTACTTGCGTACCAGATATTCATAATTTCTTCTTCGTCATGAGGTTGATCTTTACAAAAATCATAACAGAACTTGCTCATATCTCGTGTTGTCGGCACCTCTTGTAGTCGAGCAAACTAGCGCATTACCCAAAGTGGAGCATAGGGATGAACACCATCAAATCCTATAAGTACCGAATAAGAATGATATGCAGACTCACAAATGACCTATTTAGAGGAAAACCAATCGTAGTTCCAAGTGATCTCTTTGGCTGACAAAGTAAGAAACAACTTTATCCAGGCATCAATCCCTTCTGGTAAGTCACATTTGTCAATTCTTTTCTGGTGATCATAAGTGTGATTGGGCCATAACTCCTTAAAATCAGTGATCGTAGGATTACGATAAAAATGCTCCAAAAACCATACCTGCAACAAAATGTTGCAGCCATCAAAGTTTCGCGCACCCATTTTACATCTAGTTAAAGCACGAAAAATGCCAGAAAGAATCATAGGGACCAAACTATAATCATCCCTTTCTAAAGTTAGAGCCTCAACTACACCTTCCAAGAGGATGTCAATGCGCCCTTCCGTTTTTGGGAAAACTACACTCCCCAAAAAGCAAAAATAAAAGCAAAACTTCTGTAAACCTCCCATGTTTCCATATTTTCCTTTGATTTCATTTTTCTCACATTCCTTTCGAAATTTCATTCTAGGCCATACAAGTGAAACAAAAATCCCACCTTAACACACTTGCCTCCTAACCCTTCATATTGTCTGTAATTTATGTTCAAGAGCTTTAGAAACTTACCCCCGTTCACATTTTTTGGTACTATGGGATTTTGGCGGCGAAGATTGCGGCCCCACCCTTGGAAATGGGAGATTTCCTCCAATGTCGGAGTCATTTCACAATCGGTAAAATGAAACGCATTGCTTTCTGGATCCCAGTGCGGAATCAAAGCTTCAATCACATCCCTCCTAGGCTTGATCGTCAACATATGAACCAAATGTCCCAAGTACTTCTTTATAAGTTTTCACTCATAGTCCTTAAAGTCTCTCCACCAATCCCACAACAAATGCGGTATTTGATCGACAATTAAAAAATCTGGTATCCCTTCTGATCTGGGCCTCTTTTCAAACTTACCTCTTTCTCCACTCATGTTGTACCTATTTATCCAGACACGAGATTAGTTTTTAATCAAATATATTATTGACACGAAAAATCTGATTTCTCGAGTTTTGACTCTATAAAAAATAAAAACAAAAACCAAACTGTGGGACTAAAAAATATTGGTTAAATTAGTAAAATAATCATGAGAAAGAAAAGAAGGCTCAAAATAACTATTTTTTTTTTGTAAAAATAAGTGAACATAAAAAACTGGCCTTTTTTGTTAAAATGACCATTTTACATTTTCGAGGAAGGTTTTAAGGCTATTTCGACAAAAGGACCGAGCACATATGCAAAATTGGTCGAAAGAGAAAAACCTAACAAAGTGACTATATTATTATTTTTGTTTTTTGACTAGAGAGAAAAATAATAATAATAATAATAGCCCATATACAATCTTTTTATTTTTATTATTTATATTTGTATATATATAAATATTTTTTTTTTAAAATGGGGTTGAACCCGATGAATTTTGCCTACGTATCTCATATCCAGTGAGAATCAAACCCGCGTAGTTCGGTCAAAAATAATTTTAAAAAAAATATTTTGAAATTGTGATTTTACATACTACAACCCTTTAAAATTTTATTAAAAAAAATATTTTATGAAAACTTGGAGGAAATTTTCTCTTTCTCTCTCATCTGTTTAATCGATCTATCCTAAAGCCGGTCAATATTTCAGTTAAGCCTACCAAATAATGTTACATGTAGCACAGAAAAATGAACATGTTCGTCTGAAAAATTGTTACCTGTCCTAGACGGACCCGGCCCCTGTGCCGAGTCCCACTTATTCGAATGCACATGATGCAAATAAAACGTAGCCTACTAGGGATATTCATTGCTTGTGGCTTGTTCTTCTATGTTTTCAAATCTTAAAGGAGTGGTATCTAGACCTGGCTTACCCGGGCAGACAACCCGAGCCGAGGAGCGCCAAGCATCACCAGTAGTAGAACAACACTGGCTAGCTAACAGCTCTCCCGCCTAATCATGTGTGACTAAATCCTTCACCAGAAGCTGGTAGAATAACTGGCTTTATCTCAAAACAGAAATTATTGTGATGCTGGTAGGCAAACACAACATAACTACCTATAAGAAGACTCAAATAGGTGCGAGAGAGGATACAATTTATATCCCAGTTCAAATAAATATCAAAGAGGTAAATAAGCGATAAATAGCACATTAGGCTCGCAAACACAATAATATTAAAAATATGATAAAAGCAAAACAAGAGTCAATATACAAAGCTCGAATTCTTATTAATTATCTCCAGCAGAGTCGCCAGAGCTATCACACCTCTTTTTTGCCACACAACCCTATTACGAGGTTGAGTTAGAAGAGTTTTTCCAGTTAAAGTGACATTTGAAAAGAGATTATTTATTTTTTAGAGTTACCACTTGGAACTGAGTTTTGGTGTTCCAAGTCACCTTTTATTGGATCCCTTATCAAAAGGAAGATTTGACTCCTAATTTACAGTCTACGAAACAGAAGACTGAGTAAGGAATTCTGTTGACCGAGGGGAAGGTGTAAGGTACCCCTCGGGTCCCGTGGTTCCAGCACGATCACTTTATTGACTAATGTAAGGCTTAAATCAATATTTAGCTATTCTTGTATTTTTATTAATTATGACTTATTTATTATCGCTCAATTAATTTTGTATATATATTTTTTAATTGGGTTCACCAAGATGCAGAACGCACACAAGGTACTTCTTTGAAATTAGATGTTAAACCAATGTACGGAATGTACACATAGTTATAACATAATTATTTTTTTATTTAAAGACGTCAAGACGCGGAATGCGTACATGATCTTTATTATCAAGCATATCAATCCAAGGTTCGTATATTAAAACACAGGTTAATATTTAAAGTATATTTCACATATAATTTGGCATCCAAGTTCCTTTCAAGCGTAACAGTTCTTAGTAGTTTACGTTGTGAGTATTTTGATCTACATTGATATCACTCCTAGATATTTTAGGATTCTGTAATGTACATCAGACTGAGGGTAGTATAATTGTCCTTATTAGATGAAGTACATGATGTACATAGATGAATTACACACAAAACTTTTCTAGCGTATTCATGATTTATTTCTTTCAAAAATTTGAGATTATTGTGAGTCTATAAATTAGGAAAAATAAAAAAATGATGTAATTTAGGTATTAAGCTAAGGGCCAGCACATTATTTAGTCAAGTCAAATTCAACTCTTTTTTTTCTATTGGAAATCAGATACAAGTCATAAAGTTCACATATTGGTAGACCAAAACTGACGTTATCTTGCCATGAAAATTTGATATTTATTAACTATGCATAAAGAAAATCAAGACTAATTAATGTTATACTTTGGCTAAATGAATATATGTCAAGTTGTAATAATAGTGTAATACTAAAGGGTTTAACTTATATTTTTACTACTAATATTGTAAAAAAAATTGCACTATCGATTTAATTTATTATAGTGAAAATATCAATTTATGACTAATTCCAAAATCACTCTTCCTAATTGATAAACTTACACTTAGAAATCAATTTTTTTACATGTCCAGTACTTCATTTGTGAACAACTAATTTTTGACCACACCCAAATTCTATAGTGTAAATTTATCTTAAGGTCTAA